>BSBM01001622.1:0-308186 GCA_027924585.1 Larix kaempferi
ATTTCGGGTGCAGATCGCGGGTATGGGCGCCGCTTCATCGTTCTTTGCTCCTTGTCCTTCGCCTTCAATGCTTCGGCCCATTGCTCTTCCTTGGTCCGAGCAACCATAACTCCTGTAATTTGCCTTCAATGCTTCATTTATTGTGGTGGTTGAGCTTTCTACTCGGCCACTTTATTTACTCTTTCCTTTGACTTGTGCACGCGAGCGCCGTGATTTTCGGCCCACAATCTGCGGTGAGCTCGTCCATCTAGCGTCGTACCACGCACTATTCTTTTCTGCCCAAAAATGGTGCTTTTCCTCAAAATTAGCACTTTTCCTTCAAAACTTAGTGCTTTTTCCCCCAAATTTGGCAACTTTACCATAGCTGCGGCCTATGCTCCAACAGGATCCTAACACTTACTTGTGGCTCGTCCCCGAGCCACTCGCACTAGCTTGCGGTCATTTTAGTTGTGCATCTGACTTGGCTTGGGTCGCAGCGAAGGCTTGCTTCCACTGCGCAATAGCGGAGTCCATGTCTTGCACGCATTCCGTGGCTGTCTGCACCAGGTCTGCAGTAGCTTCTTCTCCTTCTACACCGTCGATCAACTCTTGACACTCAACAAATGCTTTGACCTTGGCCTCTGCTTGGGCAACAAGTTTAGCATACTCATCCATAAACAGCTGAATGATGTTGGTGAGAATAGCATCTTTGTTTCTGAGCTTGTGCAATTCTTGCTGGACTTTGCGGACTTCCCTCATCTTTCTCATTTTGGCTAAGCCTTCCAAGGGCTTAGCTTCTTCGTTCAGAATAGTTAGGGACTGTTCTGCTGCTTCCACCTGTTCCACAAGGGAAACTTTAGAAGGGAGCTTCTCGAGCTCAGCCCAAGCCTACATAGCTTGCGTCATTAACTGCTGGGCTTCATCTGTTCTGCACTTCATTTGGGTAGAAGTTATGCGAAGTGCTTCAAGTCGTTCTTACGGCTCATCTACGGGAGGCACTACGACACGAGCTTCCAACTCGGTGAGCTGCTTTCTATGGTCTTCAGCCATAGCAACTACTTGATGTTCTAGGGCTTCCGCCCTTCTGCCGATGTGTTGCACTTTCTCAACTAAAGGAAGGTCTGGTTGAATCTGGCAGGTTGGCAGCTCCTGGGCGATTTCATCGACGACATTCCTTAGCCCAGTGTCTTGTGCTTCATGAAGTTCAAGCTGCAGAGAGATCTCCTTATAACCTACGCTTAACTCTACTTCCTGCGTCTGCAGTCTTTGATTGGCATGGAATGTGGAGATCTCCCTAGCTCTCAGCTTAGTAGAGACTTTCTCTTGAACCAACTGTAGAGTTTCCAATGGAATTAGTGACAAATTTATTTCAACAGGGCCAACCGCACTTACCTGCAGGGCAGCCAGAGGATGCGGGAGTGTCATGCTTGCAGGCGGGATGTGGACGACAGTGTGCCTCTCTATAGGTACTTCAAGTCGCTCGGTTCTTGTATATGCTTGTGGCACCTGCGAGCCGGATGCTGGTGCATGGGTCTGCACAGCTCATCCTGCGAGACCTTTCAACTCCACGAGCTGCAGGTCCAGAGCACTTTTGATATTGGCCTGAGAGGCTCGCAGCTTGTGAAATTGCTCCTTCAAGTACTGGTTGAGCCCCATGGCCAGGGGCTCATAGGGATCTCCAGTCGCTTCTGCTTCTTGGTAGCTAGACTTGATGGACCTTCATCATTCTTTTGCGTGACCTTTTCCTTGCCCTTATCTTTCTCTGGCGCCTTAAGGGGTGGCATCGTGGCATCGATTTCAGCGGCCTGCTTCCATTCATCTGGCTAGGACTTCACAGTGTCCTCCATGTCTTGGGTAGTCATTCGGTAGAGCCCTACGACCCATTCTTTCGACTGAATTCCACGAGGGAGGAAATAGATTTCTTGCAAGTTGGAAGAAAAGACCAACTTCATTCCATAGAGTTCTGTCGTCTTCTCAGTAAGCCTTGGCATCTGCAGGATGGTATCCCTGAGGAGATGGTAGTACTCGAAGAATATGGTGCGGTTCATCTTGCGCTTCATGAGATTATTAGAATCCCAGAGGTTGACATAGCGCATCCCTGTAACCTCTCCTGAATGGCACAGAAGAAACTGAGTGTTGGGTGGTTCCTTCCACCCGACAAAGGCACACAAGATCAGGAGCCAAGAGAAATGGAACAGCTGATTGGCGGTGTCCTAAACATTGTGGTAGTCTTCCAAGAACGTATTCAGGAGGAAGAGACACCAGTTATACTGCTCACCCTCCGCACCTGCAACTGCGAGCTCTACAACAGCTCCAGGGACTTTTTTAGGTCGGAACTTCGTTAAAAGTGTGCCTACGAGCAGACTACCCGTGAATCTGAGTGCTTCATCTTCAACTACAGTGAGGTCATAAGCCCAACCTCCTCTCAGCAATTTGTATTTCTGCACCACCTGTGCAGCCAGCTTTCGGTCCTTGTCTTTACCAACGAAATGGACGTTGGGGTCCTTACCAACCTTAGATAGGCCGGTAATTCGATGAATCAGGTCCACATTCAGATCAATTGGCCTCCCTAGCCAAAGATAACCACCGTGAATGCAAGATAACAGGACCTTGAAAACTGCATTAACTTCATTGCTACGCCCGAAGTGCGGTAGCTTCAACAGGTTCAATAGTCCAGGCCTCTCTAGATTTACTGCAAATTCCTGCGGGACGAATTCGTCAATATTCTTAGTAGGATTATGGACCACTGTCAAATAGTGATCTGGCGCGAACTGAGGATACGTTCGATAATCTCCCAAGTTGAAGTCAGAAAACTTAACCAGCAGGAGATGTCCAAGCAGGGATCCTTCTTCTTGCACGACTTCCTCCATTGGTGGCAGCGGAATCGAATACTTGGCATTCTTGGGAATGCGCACCTCAGGTGCATCATCTGGGCGTGGAGGAATGTAGTTAACCAGAGTGGCCAAGGGCTTTGGAACGGGTTCCTCCAGCTGCTACTGCTGCTAGTGCTGTTCCTGAGATGCCCTTGTGCCCGGGGACTATCTGGGATCAAGAAAACTAGGAAGATCGATAATCTTGATCGGGGTACCCATACCGGAACCTAACCCTCTGCGTCTGAATTGACGGATGAATTCTTCAGTTGATAGTTTCTCCGTCATGAACATGCATACACGACAAACACTGAACCACAAAGGGCGGAACAGCGTAGGATGCGAACTCTGAAAACGGGAAAGTAGTCTACACGACATGGCTCTAAAAACAATGACTTAGACTCTCAAACAGGACAACTATACAACGCAATAGCAAGGAAAAGTAACCCAAGCATATACGAATGAGGGGTATTTATAGCTGAAGGTGGTAGTAGAAGTGGACAAGTGGCACTAATAACCGTTGGCGCCTAAGCGGATGAGCTGACAACCCCCCTACCCCCCGCGCCTCTGTGGTGCATTAAATGCAAGGGCTAGGCTCTGACAGCCTTTGGGAGATGAGCTAAGGCCTTCGACTCCTTAATTAAATGCAGATCTTAGCGAAATCAAGCTGAATCTGTCAGAGCAAATACAATTAAATGGCGGTCTCGTCCTTCATTAAGAATCAGACGCGGCTACAGAACTACCGCAATTCAAATTTTCGGTGGGTAACTTCAGTATGGTTAACTATGCACATGGAGGGATCCACGGCGAGCAGAACTCCGCAAGAGTGACAAATAGACAACAGGGAACTCCGCAAGAGAAAAAAACAACCCGGGGGACTTTGCAAGAGAAAAAATAGGCTTTCTCAGAACAGGCTTTATTGACTGTGCGGATTCTTCGAGGAACTGCGCGGGAAGCCAGAGACTGAAACATGTATCGTGACTTCCATGTATACTGATAAGTGCGATGCCTCTTTCAACTACACTGGACATCTACATAACTTTAGCAACTGATTAGGTCGACAGGGCGGAGTGGCCGTCGCGATAAAGCTTGAGCCGACTCCCGTTGATCATTGTGGGCAGCAACTCTCCATTAAGCTTCGCAAGCTGAACTGCTCCACCTTCGGTTATCTTCATCACTTGAAAAGGGCCTAGCCAATGTACACGAAACTTGCCTGGAAACTTGATGAATTTACTATCATAGAGGAGTACCAAGTCTCCTTCCTGAAAGACTTTATTTTTAATATGCCTTTCATGCCAAGCCTTCTGTCTCGCCTTCTGTACTTGTTGATGGAATCTAGCTAAAAGCCTGTCTTCTTCTAAGGCAACCAACTGTGACATCCTTTCACTCATAGTATCAGTATCTGCCATTTCTATAATTTGAGCAATTCTGAGACTGGGAACAATGTATTCCATGGGCATGACTGCTTCTTGTCCATACACCAAACTGAAAGGTGTGTGACCTGTTAATTTCTTGCATGTGGTTCTGTAAGCCCATAACACAGCTGTGACTCTAAGGTCCCAATCATCTCTTTGTTGATTGGTCAGGGCATTCTCCAGAATCTTATTGAATGCCTCCAATGTACCATTAGCCTTAGGCTGGTAGGGTGTACTCTTATGGTGACTAATGTGGAATTCTTCAGTAAGGGCCTCTATAGTCTCATTCAGGAAATGTGTGCCCTGATCACTCATTAGAATGAGTGGACATCCAAATCTAGTGACAATATTCTCAAAAATGAACTGCGCGGCAGTGACAACGTCGCAATTCTTAACTGGCTTTGCCTCATCCCATCTGGTGAGGTATTCAGTAGCTGTGATGATGTATCTTGCACCGGTTGTCTTTCCTGGTGGGTTGATAGGTCCCACAAAATCAATGGCCCACTTATCAAAAGCATGCACTGTTATCTGGGGTCTTAGTGGCATTTCATCTCTTCTTGAAGGTTTTCCTATTCGCTGGCACACATCGCAACACTTGCAGAATTCCTTAGTATCCTTGTGCAATGTTGGCCACCAAAGACCTGCGGCTAAGATCTTCTGCACAGTCGGCTTTCCTGCGAAATGGCCTCCTACGGTTCCCGAGTGCGCTTCGGCGATTATGGAGTTCTTCTCATGCGGTAAAATGCATCTACGCAAGACTTCATCAGGGCCCAACTTATAGAGCTGGCATGATATCAATGTGAAGTCTGCGGCTTTGAAAACAAGTTGTTTCTTCTCCTGTATTGTGAACTCAACTGGCGCTTTCCCTGTAGTGAGAAACTCAAGAATATCGGAATAATATTCGTCTGCTGCTTGAACAGAAAACAGCTGCGCATCAGGCAGACTGTCCTCCAAATTTGTAGGTTCCTCCCCTGACTCTATCCTAGATAAATGGTTAGGTCCTACATTCAATCTACCTGGCTTCACAATAATCTCAAAATCATACTCCTGGAAGAGGAGTAGCCATCTGCAAATTCTTCCCCCTAACACTGGCTTGTTGACCAAGTACTTCAAGGCAGAATGGTCAGTATACATTTTAAAATGAGCACCCAATAGATAGTGTCTGAACTTCTGTAAGGCATACACCATAGCTAGTCCTTCTCTTTCTGTAGTGGTGTAGTTCTTCTCAGCTGTAGTCAGCTTTCTGCTAGAGTAAGCAATGGGGTGGTCAATACCTCCTTCTCCCGGTTGTGTCAGTACAACACCCAATGCTATGGAAGAAGCATCTACATGAACATGAAAGGGTTTTCTCCAGTCTGGGAAAACTAGAATAGGTGCTGTGACCATCTTTCCTTTAAGTGTGTCCAGGCTCTGTTGGCATTCTTCGGTCCATTGAAATTTCAAATCCTTTTTCAGCATTCTTTCCATAGGCGCAGTGATCTTTGCATAACCCTTGATAAATTTCCTGTAGTATCCTGTATGTCCCAATGTAGTGTGCCATTGTTTGACTGAGTTGGGCGCAGGAAAGTTAGCAATGATGGAAACCTTCGCAGGATCCATCATGAGTCCTTGTCTGCACACAATGTGACCCAACAAAATACCGAAAGGAGCACAGAAGATACATTTTTTCAAGTTAAGGGAGATCTGATACTGTCTACATTTTTCTAACATCATCCTTAGATTACCTATATGGTTCTTTAGTAAACCAAACACAGTCCAGTCATCAAAATAGACTTCTAGAAACTTATGAATGAACTCTTTAAAAATGGCAACAACGACCCTAGAGAAAATAGTAGGAGCATTTTCAAGACCAAAGGGCATTACCGTATACTGGAATGAGCCCCATTCAATCGCAAAAGTGGTCTTATGGCGGTCCTCTAGATGGATTATGATCTGATGGTATCCTGAAAAGCCATCAGTGAAGGAGTAAGCCTCTTGTCCTCCAACATTGTCAAGCACTTCTTCTGTAAAGGGAGTAGGAAATGGATCATGCGCTGATGCATCGTTGAGCTTGCACAGGTCCACGCAGATTCATATTTCACCTTTTGTATTTTTCTCTTGTACCACCATAGGACTAATCCAATCACTTTCCTCCACTGGCTCAATGATACCAGCTGCGAGCATCTTATCAATTTCTTCTCTGACCTTTTCTTTATATCGCGGGTTCAACCTATACGGGCACTGTTTTACTGGCTTAGCATTCGCTTTCAAAGGTATGCACATAACTCCTAAATCTCCTAGGATGCCTTTCATTTCTGTAAACTTGGTAGGAAAGATATCCTCGTACTCATGTAGTAAATCTGCAATATGGCCAATAGTTTCATCATCCCAATAATCTCCTATAGAGGCAACCTTGGGTTCGGCCTCTGTACCAATGTTAATCTTCTTGAGCTTGATGTGTTCTATAATGGCAGGGATATCAAGCTGAGGGCCTTCGACTTTGCATGTCCCTTCTGACTCTAGAATATTGATGTTGCGAGGATCATCATCCTCTTCTCCAGTGGTGAAATTATAGCATTCCAAGGCATGTTCCATCTGGACAGCCCAATCTGGTTGAGAATACTCTGGTAAAGGACATTGTCCAAATACCTTCTTTCTAATACACTTTAAAGCCTGATCGATGCTTGGACATTCTGACTCAAAGCTGAAAGTGAGTTGAAAACTTTCAATCATGAGAGGCCAAGTGATAGTGCCTCTGCGCAATTCTGTTTCAGTGTACCAGTTCCTTGGAACTATATCCAACGTGTGGATGAATAGGTGAACCCACTCATCCTCTAGAATATCTGACCATTGCTGAATACATGCTTCAACGTGTGACCTGGGGTCACTCTTTCCATCATATTTGCGCAAAACTCCTGCTGTAGTCTCTTGAAATATGTGCAGTATCAACCTATGACAGTCTTGCCATGTGTCGATATTTTTTTTATGCGCACCCCACCATCTTGCGGGTGTAGCGCGCAGTGCTACATCCAATGCTTGTATGCGCTGCTCATCTGGGATTTCTTGTTCATATGCATGCATGAATTCACTTACTCAAGTTAAACCATCAAAGATTGGAGTGTTATTCAATTATGTGCCAATCCATCGAATGGATTTAGTCATCATGGCGCAATGCCTTGCAGAAACCTCATGTAAGCGATTCTTCCAGTTTTCCAGTCCTGCTTCCGAATCTGATGTGCACGAGCTATCGCATCGCCAGCTGATATGGCCGTCCGCTGTGGGATTGACATAATCATTATGACTAGCAGTCATCTAATACAAACTTTCCATGTGGCACAATTCTTCTTCCGCTCGAATGGGTTCAATATACTATGGTCCTTGAAAGGGATCAAGTGGTGCAATGACCCTAATCTAGTCATCCTCAAAGGTCATCTGTCTTTTCTTCAAATTAATGACGGCCAGATTATCAAATGCCCAGTTTATGCCTAAAAGTGCTGGGTAAGGTCTACTATCATCCATAATTTTGATTACTTCAAAGTCTGCAGAACTTCTTACTCCCTCAATATCAATGGGTACATTGGGTAATCTCCCCAATGGGGAAACTTGTTGTTGATTTGCTAGTCTTACATGGATAGGAGATCTGATAAGCTGAGGGATACCCATCTATTCCCATGTCTGCATGGTGAGAACATTAACTTCTGAGCCTAAATCCAAAATGACTTCATCCATTTCAAATGCTCCAATCTGTGCTGTGAGTCTCATTTCTCTTCCAGTTCTAGTATGACTCTTGATCTGATGAACAGCACGCTGCGGTGTGTTCATCAAAGCAGATTGTTGACACTGATCCAGCAGGTGTTGGATTTCCAGAGTTGCTTTTTCATTTCGCAACAACTTTAAGCAGCTTCTTAGGAAAGCATGAACATTGCCTAGTGTATCCTCATCATTAGACCTTCCAGATGCAGTGGCCTGCTCTCGTACCAGGTTCTCTTGTCATGGCACATGCGGTCTGATATCATTGTGCGGTAATGCGACAGAACTTGAAGCTCGTGGATCTGAGAAATACTCTTGAGCTTGCTTGAAGGCTTCTTTTTGCTTCTGTAGGTCGAGCGGGGATGGTTTAATATTAGCGCGGTGCAACCATTGTGTCACTGGCTTTCTAGTTCCTGACTCTGGCGCACTAGTGGTTGCACCACTACGCGTCACTATATTAACTGTAGGGTCTGGTTCTCTTTTTTCTGCTGCAATCAACTTAATATACTGCTTAACCTGTGGCTTCTTTTCTTGCATCTTGGCCATCAACTAAGGGCATTCTTCAATGAAATGATCATAAGATTTATAGTATCTGCAGGTGGTTGTAGGGTTTTGGTAATCCCTTGCATAATGGCCTTGAGCTCCGCAGTTATAGCAAGTGATCTGTCCTCTTGCATGACCAAAACCTCCTGCGCATCCTCGACCCCTGTAATTTCCTCCTCGGCCTTCGCGAGCTGGGTCATGCTGTGGACCTACTGTGGGTCCCTGTGGTTCTGATTGTACTCTATAAACATCGTGTTTTCTTTCTATCATAAGCTCATATGCTCTGCAATTGTTCTCATCATGGCCTACTGATTTACAGAAATTGCAATATAGATTCTTTGGAGTTTGTACATATTTCTGTAACAAGTGACACTCTTGTGGTATGTGCCCTCTAGTTCTATAGATTTCACGCCAAGGCCCCTGAGCCTGTGGTAAAGGGTTAGGTGCTCCAGTTGTAATATAATCTATGAAAACATGACAATGGTCCTTTGAATGTCCTTGTGCTCTACACTTTGTACACCAAATTTCTTCTTTAACATCATTTCCTTTCTTAATATCATGCACTTGCAAGTTTAGGTTTGCTATTTGGTTCTGGAACTGCGCAACATCGTTGCTTGTTCCAGCAATTGGTGAAGCTTCTAGTTTCATAGCCATCTCTAGAGCTTGTTCTTGAGTAGTGAGATTCTATTGCAGAAGAGGAAGTCTAATATGGGGAAGCAGCGCAGCAATGAACCATTCCTTATGCTGTTGCGGTGCAAACTCAAAGCTTACTTGATCTATCAAGGCTTTGAACTTTTGGTCAAAGTCCCATACTGATTCTGTAGGTAACTGTTTTATGTCTTTGAGTTCTATTATGCACTGTGATTTTGATTTAGGTTTCTTGAATTCTTTAATCATAGCACTTCTTACATCAGCAAGCATCCTATTCTGTGCTGCTGAGTATTTCATAAACCAAGTTAAGGCTCTCTCTCTTAGTGTGGTTGCTAACTGAACTAGCTTAACATCATCATCATTAATTTTCTTAATCGTCCAAATGGCTTCACATAGAAACTAGTGTTGCTCAGGGTCTTCTAGCTCTGTTCCTCTAAAGGTTGGTAACTTCATGTCATCACCCATCCTTCTTGCACTAGGTTGATGTGGAGGTGTTGTGGCACCGCCTCCGGGATGGTTAAACAAAGGTGGGGCTGAGGTACTAGAAGTACCGTGCAGGATACTAGAGGGTGTTACTGCAGGGTTATGCTGATCCCCATCTAGCTTTTGCGGTGTAAAAGGGTGATAAGGGATATGAGCACTCCCTTGTCTCTCTATATGGCTCGCTCTACGAGCTCGACTATCTTCTGGTCTATACTCAAAAGAATGCTATTCGAGGCCTACTTTATACCGTTTTCCGCTACGAGTGCAACCAATAACTTCAAGATCACTATCAGAATCTGCGGACATTACTTGTCTATGCTATTCATCGGAAGCTATGCATAGTTTTCCTTTTTCATATAAGATCATTTTAATCCACAAGTTCAGAGAATTTAAGAACTTACCCCTGTATGCTTTGAAGAAGCTCCTCTCAGCCTCACTGAAGCTCTTTCTCGTATCTACTACAAACTCGATGATGAATCCTTCCAGCAGACTGTTCAACCAAAAGTCTACTGCGCGGGACACATGATTATCTACCCGCTTCACAATGCTAACTAACTCAGGTGTCCAAACGATAGGTTGATCAACATGCAGAATGGGTCGAGTATCTGCTAGCTTGGATACCCACTCATGCAACTCGAGTGCAAATGTTACAAAGAAGATTTCCTGAAGGTCAGTATAAATATGCTTCTGCAACCAATCCTCTGTCTGAAGCCTAAGGCTTCTATTTTCACGTTCAACGAACTCTCTAACCTTTGAATCAAACCACTCTTGAATTTCTTTAGTTGTAGGATTCCAGCACCACATTGCCTTCAAAATAATAGGGTTAAAGCCGACAACATAACCATTTGTTGGATGCTTTCTAGACAGACCCGGGTTTTCAGGATGCACAGCAACAAACACCCCTTTGGCGCACTGGCCCTTTCGGCAACGAGCTACGCAGCAGCCTGAAGTCTCACCTGAAGTGGCTATGGGGGGATAAGGAATCAGGTTTCCTTAACCTAGGTGGTGTGGAGTGTAAAGTATTCTCCCTTCACTTCTTGGAGGATACCCCGAAACAGAACGTCTTACTCTTTCACAGGTCTCACAGCGCCACAGCGCTGGGACTCACCCTTTTCTGCTGAGCTGCGCGGTATCCCCGCACCTGCGCATGAGGCATTTACCTGCTACATCCGATACACTATGTATCACCTCTGCCCTCACGCCACAGCGCAATAACACACTCCTTAAGCGCTACGGCGACAGTGTTCTTACAGACTCCTTCGACAATGCACAAGACAACTTCTGAGGGAGCTTCAAGGATTTACTTTACATAATCATTCATAAAGATAGCGAAGCATTCATGGAAACATAGACAGTAAAGAAAAGAAATGCAATCACATAAAGCATCACCACAACAACAAGAATTATGTGTTTCACTTCACGGAGGGAAGTCACGTCCACAAGAACTGAGTTTTATATTATCTTGAGATGGGGCTAACACAGTTCCGCTACGCACACAGCTGCAGCCTTAGATCTTTCTAGGAAACTCCACGCACACAGCTGGGAGCCCTTCTCCTAGATCTATTCTCTTCTTCTACAGATATTACAATGACAAATACAATTACATTCCCCTCTCAGTCCTCTTCCGACTGGTCGATACATACAATGGCCCTTCCACCAAGCGGTCTTCCAGCGAGATCGCAGCCTTCTTACATGCATAAAATGCTCATTAACAACTTTACAAGACCCAGCAATACCAGAGACTCAGTAACTATCAACTATCTAACTACCTAACCAATCAACCAACCCTTTTCCCTTCTTCAATTACACATATATATAGGTGTCCCTGGGGGTCGCACCTTTACAAAACTAAGGGCCTTTCCCAATAGTGATCCCCAAAAACCCTAACCACTAACACAGCTAGGTGTACTGTAGGCGCCTCTTGCAGTCACGTCGCAGCTTCCTGCAGACTCCGCGATTTCCGGCATAGATCGCGGGTATGGGCGCCGCTTCATCGTTCTTTGCTCCTTGTCCTTCGCCTTTATGGTTCAGCCCGTTGCTCTTCCTTGGTCCGAGCAACCATAACTCCTGTACTTTGCCTTCAATGGTTCATTTATTGTGGTGGTTGAGCTTTCTACTCGGCCACCTTATTTACTCTTTCCTTTGACTTGTGCACGCGAGCTTCGCGATTTCCAGCCCGCAATCTGTGGTGAACTCGTCCATCTGGCGCCGTACCCTGCACTGTTCATTTCTGCCCAAAAATGGTGCTTTTCCTCAAAATTAGCACTTTTCCTTCAAAACTTAGTGCTTTTTCCCCAAAGTTTGGCAACTTTACCATAGCTGCAGCCTATGCTCCAACAATAGCATCATTTCCTCTTTTCCTTTTGTCGATCTCCGCCATTGATCTTCATGTGAATGACTCACCACCTTTGATTTATATTCACTTCTAACATTTCCCATTTTGGAAATTCACTATCTCGTTTAACCAATCCAACACCTTAGCGCTCCTCCAACCAATTTAGTAATCCTCCATCGCTCTGCTCTTCAAATTTAGTGTTCCAGCTAAATTTTAGTGCTAAGCCATTTTATCCATGGAGTCTGCTATGTTTAGGAATTTTTTACTAGTTTCTTTCATCACAATTTTTTGGTTTTTTCTATAAAAATTTCTCCACTAAAAAATGTATCCTGTGCTAACAACTGGTTCCAACTGGGGATGCTATCCTCACTGAGAGGTAGCAAAGAACCCATATACCATGTGCCTGGTCATTGGGTTGTCCCAATCTTCAACTAGAATTTTTTATGTATTCTATAATCTGCAAGTTATCCCACTCGAACCAAACTGATAATCAAATTGAGATAATATCATACTTTCTGAATATAACTGTACAATGCTCTATCCACTAAGTTTATCTGCAAACTTCTATGAAAATACTATCATATATACAAATTATGTACAACAATTTATTTTCCTTCTTTTTGAGTTAGGAAATATAGTGCTTCAAATACCTCCCATTTACTGGACCACCTCCAATAAACTCTCCATTATGTTCTTGTAAAATGAAAGAATTTTCTCTTTGGTGAGCAAAAATTATGTATGGGCCTTTCCATAAATGCTCAAACTTTCCATGTTTATCCTCATTTTTGGAATCCCATTTTAGAACCAAATCATCAATTTGAAAATCTCTTTCTTTAATTTTTCTGTCAAAAGTCTTTTTCATTTTCCCTTGATGGATTTGGGTTCTATCATAAGCTTTCTCTCTTATTTCATGCAATTCAATCATCTGATTTATCCTTCGTTGCATATGATTGGGTTCCTCTACAACTTCTTGCAATAATTTCATGACTTAAAAACCTAGAGAGACAGGAAATACCACTTCTGTACCATAAACCAACTGGAATGGTGATGTACCAATTTCCCTCTTTGTACTAATTATGTCTACCCACAAAGCATATTTTAGTTTGGTATCCCAAGCTCTTTTATTTTCTTCCAATACTTTTTTTATGATCCTTACCAAACACTTGTTTGAAGATTCTGCCAGCCCATTTCCTTGAGGATAATAAGCAGTCAAATGATTCAAATGGATATGGTATTTGTGACAAAAACTAATCATCTTCTTTGATTTGAATGCCTGTGCATTTTCTGTGACTATTCTTCTAGGACACCCAAATCTTGACAAAAAAATTTCTTCTAGAAAATTCATGATAACTGTTTTTGTGGCATTTCTTGTTGGGATAGCTTCAATCCATTTAGTGAAATAATCTATTGCAGTAACAATCCACTTATGCTATCCTGAAGAATTCAGATTAATTTCCCCATTGAAATATAATACCCATTTTTGGAATGGTGCATCCACCAAGATTAGTTTTAAGGGTAAAGGAAAAAGTTCTCTCTTTCCATCAAATATTTGGCATTCATGACACTTTGAAATTTTCTTATATACATCTGAATAGATAGTGGGCCAATAGAATCCTGCTCTGAGAATCTTATTCACCGTAGCTTTTCATGAATGATGGCCTCCACAAACTCCTTTATGAAATTCCTCCATGACATGTTGTGCTTCATCTTCTAGCAAACAATTCAATAAAATACCTCCTGGGTCTTTGCAATACAAATATTCATTCATTATGCAAAATTTAGCTGCTTTCAATTTTACTGACCTTGCTCTAGTTTTCTCCAAATCAGGGGGTGCTTGTAAATTCTGCAAGACATATATAATATCAATGTACCAAGGAGACATGGAAAAATATTTCACTACTGGCATCTCTAGAATTGTTTCAGCTGAGAGAACAAACATAAAATTTATATCCAAAGAGTCACAATTAGTCTCTGTCATCAACTTTGCCAAACCTTGTCCTTTGATAAATTTTGTAGGCTTAATATCCAAGTCATATTCTAATAAAATGGAAATACACTTAGATCTTTTCCCTTCTGGATCTGGCTGGGTGAGAATGTATTTAATAGCTACAAATGGTACATATGCAATGGTATGAGAATGCAATATATAAACTCTAAAATCTTTCAAGGACTTTATTAATGTATAAGCCTATTTCTCCATTATATTATATTTCAGCTCTGCATCCCTCAGAATTTTGCTGAAAAGGGAAATCGGCTGCTCCATATTATCTTGATTTTTCTACAGTAAGACTCCCGCTATAGTATGTTGGGATGCATACAAAAATATGATAAATTCCTTTGAAAAATCACGGCTGATTATCACAGGAGCTTCAGTTAGATCTTTCTTAATATCAGTGAAGGATTTTCCGGATTCAATAGTCCACTTGTATTCATTATTCTTCCTTAACATATCATAAATATTTCTTAAAATCTCTGCAAAACTGGGAACAAACCTTCTTAGGAAATTCACCCTACTAATGAAAGATTGTACTTCCTTTTTACTCTTGGGTATCCCAATTTTATGTATTGTTGATACTCTTTCAGGATCAATTTTGATACCATCCTTTGATATGATATGCCCCAATAGCTTTCCTTCCTCCATGGAAAAATTTGACTCTTTAGGATTCAATGAGATACCAAACTTCCTACATTTTAAGAAAACTTTCTCCAGGTGTTTCAAATGATCTGCAGCAAATTTTGAATATGTAGTTATGTTATCCATGTATACTACCACGAACTTATATTTTTCTTCCACGAATGCAATGTCCATGGCTCTTTGGAAAGTAGCCCCTGGATTCATTAGCCCAAATGGCATCTTTTCATACATGAAGGTTCCCCATGGGGTGGTAAAAGTTGTATTCTCCTTATCTTCTTGAAGAACCTTGATTTGATTGTATCCTGAGAATCCATCTAGCATGGAAATCCTTTCTGCCCCAACTACTTTTTGTAGAATATGATCCATCTTAGGAAATGGGTAATTGTCTTTTAAGTATATTTTATTCAAATTTTTTAAATCTACACAGAGCCTTATCTCTCCATTTTTCTTCCTCATGGGGACTAAATTCTCCACCCACCTGGAAAATCTCAGTGAGACAATGATCTCAGTATCAAATAATTTTTTCACTTCTTTCTCAATTACTGGAAGCAACTTGGGATTTATTCTTCTCAACTTCTGTTTGAAAGGATTTTCATTCGGCTTGATGGGAATTTTGTGTTGGATTATGGAAGTATCAAACTCTTTTAAGTCTTCATAACTCCAAGTAAATACATTTGTAAATTCTTTCATTAGTTTAATATATTTTATTTCCTCTTCTATTGTTAGCTTCTTAGAAATATTCACTATCTTGGGGTTCTCTTTGGTTCCAATGTTACAGTCTTTGATACCTCCATATTTAGGTTCTACTTTCGGATTCTTGGCCACATCATTTTGATCAAACGGTTTCTCTAAAGGTACAAGGCCTCTAGGAATGGTATTGTTCTTTAACTGGAATATGTCTTTTCCTCCAATTTCTCCTTTGAACTTTTCCTATTCTTCTAGGAATTCCTCATTATCGATAACTCCTTCTTCTTCATCATCAATATTTATATTAACAAACTCATCTGTCATTTCTAAAAATCTTTTAATCTGCATGTCATCATCAAATACTTGCCAATGTTTCGAATTATTAGGAATAGAAGGTCTATTTACAACTTCAATTTCATATTTTTTATTAAAAAATTGGGTTCCCTGAAAGCCCCATCAGTAGTAGCTAAAGATTCTAGTATTGAGTTATTTATTTTGGGTATTACCACTATGTCATGCTCATCAAAGACATTATCTAGCATATCCCAAACCTAATTTATGTATGATCTCATTTTTGGATGCTTTGTTTGATATATACCATTCTCCTGATTTATGACCAGTTCTGAAACCCCAAACACCTCAATCTTCTTTGCTTTTTTATCTTTCAGCACATTTAATCCCAAAATCCAAGACTCATACTCTGCAACATTGTTAGTACACTGAAAATCCAACTTGAAAGAATACATTAAAAATTCTCTATCTTGAGTTACTATCCATACACCTGCACCAGCACCCTATCTGCTTCTAGACCAATCAAAATTCATATTCCAAGTCCCTTCCATCCTTATTTTTTTCCTAAATACTTCCTCTTCCTCAATCTGGTTATTCTCTTCTTGTTTTTTATATATATCTATCTTTTCTTCGCATTGAGAATCATTATAAAAAATGGAAGATCCTAAATCAGTATCAACTGCATAAATGGAATGACTATTCAGCTCATTTTGATTGCTTACCACATATGTGAGTCTTTTCTCAATATATAATCTTCTATGTTCACCAAGAACTGGAATAGTGTCAAAAGACATATCCATCTGTAAAGTTCCTTTGAGTTTTGAAGCCCAAGACCTATATAACAACATACCGAATTTTGGTGGAATATCTACAACAACCACATCCATGACGACACTTCTAGCTAGAAATTTAGTGAGAGACACTACCAAATATTTTATCAACACCAAACATTTGACCTTTTTTTAATCAAAGGAAAACATATATTTATATGGTCTTTAAATTTATAATCCTAAAGTTTCTACCACAACCTTTGGCATTAGATTATGAGAAGCTCTTGAATCAAGCATGCAATTATGAAGGGTCATATCATGAACATTCAAATTCACATAAAAAGGTGGAACTTCCTCCACACTATTATCTTCCATTTTGGAACCCATGAAAATAATTTGAGCATATTCATTCACTTCCAAAGTATCTAGTTCTATCTGTCCTTCACTTCTAACCATCCTTGAGATTTGTTCTTTATATTGAGTATTTTTCAACAACTCACTAAAAGGGATTGGTATTTTAATTTTTGACATTTCATTTTGCAAACTAAAAGAAGTAGATATTTTTTCATTTTCTTTAATCAAATCCCTTTTAACTTCTGGAATCTTCTTAGCTACATCCTCTTTTGGTTTCTCTTTTTTGTGTTGGCTAGTTGAAGGAAAATCTGCATGACCTTTTCCTTTATTCACAATCACATCTATGTTCTTGAGGTTGATTTTTATCTGAGGATCATTTACAACATTTTGATATCCCACTTGGTATTGTTTTGTTTCTATGTCAAGACAGTTGCAATCTCCTTCTTGCGAAAACATATCATGTTCTTCTTTGGTCAAATAAATCTGAGAATCGGCCTCATCAAAATAATGTATTTCACTTTCTTCAAGCCCAGCTTCATCCCCTTCATCAACATAATTCTCAGGAAATGGAGGCCTTACTAGATTGTCTTATGCATTTCTTTGATTCCTCTAATCCCTCTATCTTATTTGTGGTGGAATTTGTCTCCTAAAATTTGGGTTTCTAATTAGAGGCTCTTGCTGATCTTTGTTTTGGGTTTTATTGTCTAATGCTAATCTGTCCATTCATTTCTCCATAGTTTTCATCATCATGTCAATTCTAGCATCAGTAGAGGAAGATGTTGAGGCTTGGTTTTCTTCTCTAACTTTTATTTTATCCATAACAACATTTTGTTTCATCTTTCCTGAAGCCATCATATTTGCTTCCACTTCCACCTCATATTTCAACATGGCTGACAAGGTAGCTGATTTTCTCTCTCTTAGCATACAGGAAAAATCCCCATCAAAAGCATCTGCATAATGTAATTTAGTTGCCCCCACTAATGGTTTAATGTCGGAAGGAATTGAATTGTAAACCTTCTTAAACCTTGCAGAAAACTCTTGAAAATATTCAAAATTTCCTTTCTTCAAATTGTTATATTGGGTTAGGATTTGTAGAGGATTTTTCTTATCTTCCCATCTATCAAGCAAAAGAGTCACAAATTCGTCATAGGAAGGGATTGATCTCATAGGTAAATCTCTGAACCATTTCTTCACCTCTCCATACAAACTTTGCGCCAACAATCTCATTTTGGCATCATCGTAATCTACCTCTTCCAGGTCATGAAATCACTGAACCTATCAATGTGTTGTTGGATTGTATAATTTCCCTCCCCATCAAACAATGTGATTCTCTGTCCATAATTCTGAGGGAGGTCATGTAGAACAGCAGGTAAAACAAGTAAAGAAAACCTAGTAGCCATGACTACTGGAGGGTTTTGAATAATGTTGTGATTTCTTAATGGTACTCTCTGAGCCTTAGGCTTTTTAGACTCAACTTTTCTAGACTTTTGCAAATCTTCCCAAACAAACTATAAAAGATATTTTTGAAACCTATCTTGATCAATTACAGTATCTTTTAAATCTGATTATGATTTAGTCCTAAACAAATATTGTTCAAACCTTTCATTTACATCAACATTTTCATCATTCAACAACTCTTCTTGAAAAGGAGGAAACAGATTTATTGTTTGAGAAGTACCTTCATGATATTTTCCTTTAATCTTTTTCAAAAGCCTTTCTAGAATTTCCACCCATGGGAATAACTATAAATCTAGATTTCTCCTTGTAGGAAATATTCTTCTAGAAGCCACAATGTCTTTCTTGTAGTCGCTTGTTTAAAACTGAAAAATTTGAACGTGAAGTCGCCAGGGAGAAATACAACCAACTCTAAAAATATCAAATTTCTTTGCCCACAGAAATTTGATTACAATGTCGTTCTTCCCAGGGAAAAATTGAACCTTCATTCCCCGGCAACGACACCAAAATGTTATCACTCATATTTTACCCCTCTTGGTTGTGCAAAGGATAACTCTAAGGTAACTACTTCAAACTAGTCCTTAGGAGGAAAATTAGCCTTGTTTTTCCTACCGGAGAGGGCTCTCTCAAAAATATATAAAATGGATAAAGATGTTTGACAAAGATTTGTATTTTGGAATTTATGAAGGGTTGAAACATATAAATAACATTTGGTAATGGAGTCATAAATGCATTTTTTAGATCAACAATAGAGTTTAATCAATAAAGATTTTCGTAAAGGAAGGGTAGCTATCTTTTCATAGTCAAGGTCTTAATTTGCAAGTCGATAATGAAGAAAAAGAAACAGCCCATCAATATTGGGCATTAAACAAGAATGAATCTAATATTAACTTTAGTGGAATGCTTGTGAACACTTAGATGCGATAAACCAAAGCATAAGCATATGAATTCTGATTTAGTTATGACTTTCATCCAAGCATGACGAATAACACAATGGAAAAATTATTTACTGCAAATAACGTTTCACTAAGAGAAAGAGGATAATCACAGACCATAAAACAGATAACACAAGAATATTTACTTTTCAGAGTATTCAATTCCACTCAACCATCTATATTTCAAAAAACTACAGTGCTCAATACAAAAAATATCTCTCTTACTTACAGGTTCCAACCCTTAATCTTTTAAAAAAATTTGTTTAAATACATCAACATTGCTCCACGAGCTGCAGAATAATTATTTTCAAAAAATAGTAACCTCATAATGGTTTTATCATAACTGTTTTTGTCACAATTCTCGAAAATTAAAATAAACTTAAACAAAACTTAAAAAATATTTTAATTCATATTAAAATGAATTATAGTACTTTGTTGCTGGCATGTTCTTTGACACTTGTCTTCATGAATGCAATTTATACTTCATTCTCCCATATTTTTCAACTGTTTTCCACTATTCTATAGTTGGCGCCTCGTAGCTTGTCATTTCTTTGACCATGACTCTTAAACCGACATGTTCCACATAAGAGATTGGGGACAATACTGCAATTATCATTTTCAATCTGTTTTGGATTTCAAAGTCTGCTGCCAATTTGTCAAGTACAATTTTTCCTGTCAGAGACTATGCCATATATTCAAATATTTTTTTATCCATCCTAGCCTTAATTAGCAATGCTTGATAATCCGACTGGGAAATATGCTCTTCACTTTTATTCCAAAAGGATGGAACTCCTTTCTGAAACAATTCTAAAAACAAACCTTTAAAAGATTTCACATGTTGTGACATCTTATTTACCTTAGCTTAGACCCCTTGAAAATGATGATGTTTTTCAATGACTCTCCTTGCATGAGCTATCATCGTTATTCTGTCTTTAATCCCCAAAGTCTTCATGTCGTCCGCAGTCAAGGAATTTAAGAAATCAATAGCACTCTGTGTTGTTTCTATTGGTTTTTTTCCTAGAGTTTCCATCATGACTACACAGTTTTGCAAAGATATATTTATCACTACTCCTTTATCTTGTATGAAATTTAAATAAGATCTCAGATTAGTTGTTTCAACCATGATTGCATCCCAAATTAAGTGCCTAGTTCCTTGCATAGGCAATTTCTCTATCACTTTTTCTACCAATATTTCATTTTTCTCTTCTAACTTTTTATTCTTTTCTTCTAAAGCTTCTTTTTCTTTTTCTTTTCTTTGCACTTCTTCTATCAAACTTTGATTTTTTGTTTTTAAACCCTTCATCTCCTCTTATTTCAAGCTAATCTATGACATTGCTTGAACCAAATCCTCTATACCAGTTTCTATACTTGACTGTCATGTTTTTATTTGATTATTTGTTTCTAAACTCAAAACACTCTCATTTAAAAAATCAATTTTGGCTAGAAGTGTACAACCCTTTCTCCTTCCCATACACTTTGTTATTATGTAATATTCAACAGTTTTGCTTTGGTGTCAATTAATTCTTGAGGCAAGGTTTCTTTTTCCTTCTCCAATTCTGTCAACTCAGATGCTTGAATGAATTGACCGGTTGGTATTTTAAGCTTTTTCTTCAATATCTGGATGGTGTTATCTCTCTCGGCTAAAATTGTTTTGGTAGCCTAGCCTATGTCTGGTTCATTGTCCACAGCCAATATATCATTCTAGGGTCTTTTGATCTGCTGCTGGTATGTTTTGTTTTCTAATTTATCATGTTTTAATTGATTCTCAAATCTTAAAATAGTGGATTGCAATTTGATATTTTCAATAGTACAAAATGAGAGGTAAGTGAGAAGGCGACCAAAAAATTTGGTCACCACAGTTTTTTCAAGGGATAAATGACCAAAATTGAAATTTTTTAAGTAAGCTACTAAAAATGACCAAGATAAACGACCAATTTGGTCACGTGATAAGAACTAAACTAAAAATGACCAATTTGGTCACAGGATCAAAAATAAACTAAAAATGACCACATAACAATTGGTCATTTATTTGGTCATTTTTAGTTGTGTCACTCTGACAATGGAAAATTACAATGTTGACAATCACAAACAATTATTTCATCTTAAGAACGAATCGATATTAATATACACCTCAAATTTGTACTCTACGCGTGTCTGCAAATCCGATTGCACCAAAACACAATGTGTATAATTATTAGATTCCACTGACACACACAATATTAATGAATAACCAATTTATTAGTAGTCTTCCAGGACTAAGTTGCTAAGTCGGTCATTTTTTGGCTCGCCATACTAGTCACGTTCATATTTTAGTTGAACAAAACCATCATCGTTTGACACTCTCGGTACTCTGTTAAAGTTTCGATAAGTTCATGTATTGTGTGTCATCATATTAGCCAAAAATATTTCAATTTCACAACCTCCATTAATTCTCCATATGCATTCATTCATCATGGTTCTCCTCGAGCCTAATTTTAGAAAGTTATAAAGTTCCCCTCGGGTCTCTTCCCTGCAAAAACAAAAAATTCTTCCTTTTTGTAAAATTCTTCTTAAAAAAAAGTTACGAAAATCCTCTTTTTTGTAAAATTATTTAAAAATAAAGAGTTACTATGATTATAATATTTCCTCACGTCGACATTAAATAGTTTTTATATTAATATATTTTTTTTCAACGGAAAAATCACCTTCCTGCTATTCCTAAGGAATCAAGGAAAGCTAACAATGCACGGGAAATCTCAACAAGCTTCCTCACATATCGTGGATGTTAGGTCGAGCAAACCGAGAGCCACTAATCCAAGCAAGAAGATGTCTCAATGGAATAGAACCCAGGTGGATGGGTTACGTGTATGAGCGGGGAAGCAAATGAAGGGTATGTTTGGACAACTCTATTGTACATTTCCTCTACCTCATAATTGCCTAGTCCAATACTTATGAATTATAATTACACATGCTTGTGCATGAGGAATCCTGATAAACTTTATTCTTACAATTATGCCCTGCCAAATCAAAATACTGGTTTCATTTCTAATTGCTTTCTCCAATTAAGAGTAAATCCAAAGTTAATAGGAGAAGGTCCCCGAAAAAAAAATAGGGGGCCTATAATAAAGAATAAAAGGGATGTTTATCCCCCCTTATTAGCCTTCTTTCAGTCATAAATAAAAGACTTGGCCTCGAGAAACCAAATATAAACTTCAGAATAAAGACTTGCTGCGTTTGAATTCAGAATGCATGAATAAGCACGATTATCTGCGATTACTAGCATTATTACATACGTTAATATAACATATAGTTAATATAGTTTTTATATTAATATACTATTTAATATAATATGTATATTTTATAATATAGTTATTGTATCTAATATATTAATATTAATAATTTTTTAAAAATAATAATATAAAGAATAAAAAGAGGGAAAATTAATAAATAAAATAATAAAATAAGGAAAAAGCAACAAAAAGAAATAAAGAAAAAAAGAAATAATAAGAGGGAAAATAAATAATACAATATGGAAAAAAAAACAAAGAGTATCGAGTACCATTCCATCATGAAGAATGATGCTTGTGAGATAGTGCCGAGACTAGAGGGGAAGTTTGTTGTGACTTCCAAGTGGATCTACAAGGTGAAGTGTGTTGCGGATGGTAGTGTGGAGAAGTACTAGCTCGGTTTGTGGCACGAGGGTTTTCATAGGTTGAGGGAGTTGACTATGATGAGACTTTTGCGCCATTTGCTCGGTATTCTTCCATCAGAGCAGTGATTTCTATAGCAGTAGAGATGGGTTGAAAGATCCACCAAATGGATGTGAAGACCGCATTTCTCAATGGTCTTCTGCAGGAGGTGTACTCATAGAAACCACAAGGATTCAAGATTCATGGGAGAGATTCTCATGTGTGCAGGCTGAGGAAAGCCTTGTATGGACTGAAGCAAGCTCCTAGAGCTTGGTACTCCAGGATCGATGCATACTTGACTTCGATGGGTTTTCAGAAGAGTGAGGATGATCCCAACCTTTACTACAATGTGGTTGGTGGAGATCCTCTCATTCTTTTATTATATGTTGATGACTTGTTTATCACTGAAGAGGAGAGTCTCATTGCACATTGCAAGAGAGACCTTGCTACTGAGTATGAGATGACTGACATTTGATTGATGCATTACTATTTGGGGATGGAGGTTTGGCAGGAGCCTGGACATATTTTCCTAGGACAGGGTAAGTATGCAGTTGATATTCTCAGGATATTTCAGATGGAGGATTGCAGGACGATGTCTACACCTATGATCACCAACTAGAAGCAACTTCATGTTTCTGAGGGTAAGTTGGTGGATCCTACACTTTACAGTCAAATCATTGGGTCGTTGATGTATCTGGTCAACACCAGACTAGACTTGTGTTTTGCGGTGAACACTCTTTTCCAGTTCATGGTGGAGCCGAGGAGCGTACATTGGACTACCGCAAAACATGTGCTAAGATATCTTGCAGGTATAGTGGACTACAGTTTGGATTACAGTGGTTCGGGTGGAGTTAGTTTGGTTGGTTTCACGGATTCAGACTGGGGAGTCATTGTGAGGGATCGGAAGAGCACTTCCGATTGTTGTTTTAGTTTGGGCTCGGTAGTAGTGTTGTGGTTCAGTCGGAAGTAGAAGTCCATTGCATTGAGTTTCACCAAGGCTGATTATATGGAAGCGAGTTAGGCTACTTGTGAAGCACTGTGGCTACGCAAGCTATTGGTAGATTCATTTGATCAGGAGCTTAGGCCTACGGTGATCTACTGTGACAATCTGAGTTGCATTCAACTGTCTGAGAATCTAGTGTTCCATGACAGGTCAAAGCATATTGAGAAAAGCTACCATTTCATTCGTGACTACATTCAGAGAGGAGCAGTTAAGTTGCAGTACATATCCACTGGTGAGTAGGTAGCAGATATCTTGACGAAATATTTGGGGAGGGGCAAGTTTGTCTTCTTCATAAACAAGTTGGGAGTGGTGTAGAACACCTTACTCGGTAAGAGGGAGTGTTAGTTTTTGTACCTAGGGAAGTGTTCCCTTAGTGACTTTTGGCTATGTTACTTAAAAGGGGGGGAAAAGTGACCTTTGCATTAAATGACTTGAGAAAAGCGTTTAATTTGACTTTAGAACATAAAGTCACTTTTTGATAGATTTAAGTGGGTGAGTGAATTTAATATTCATGAGAATTAAATAGAAGCATTTAATCTCAACTTTAGATCTAATCTAATCTCATCCATTGATTTGACAGAACCCTAGGGTTTGATAAAAAAGGCAAGCGAGGCAAGATAGGAGTCACTTTTTGTGAAGAGATTGAGTTTGAGAGAGGAGACTAGCACGATTTCCAAGGAGAGATTCTGCATGAAAATCGAGGAGATTTTCAACATTTATTTCATGGCACATTTCCCAAAGCTACCCTACAATATGGATCACAACACACTTATCGAGGAACAATTTATGGGCACTCATCCCGAGTTGCAACACGGTTTTCAAGGAGAATTTTCTGGGCACAGAACCCGAGATTTCTAGGCACAGATTTCGAGGTGTAGTACATTGCACTATTACCGATACTATCTATACATTTTTCAAGGACGTACATCATGGATTTCGAAGAGTGAACTTGCACAGAAATCGAGGTTCAAATTTCTGGTTTACTTGTGCACATATTTCGATGTGCTTTACTACACACAAACTGAGAACTGTGCAGGTGGTACTGACTGTGTTTTTGTAATGTCCCCATTTTGACCCCCTTTGTATTAAATCGTAAATGATGTAAATATTGATATTTAATCATGGTGAGGAGCTCAAGGCCAAGGCCCCACCATTGATTTAGCATTTTATGTATCGGCAATTAAAAATAGATGCATATGGTTCTTGTGCTAGATAGGCACAATGTAAATAAGACATCATGTAAATACGAATTTTAATGAAAATACCAACAACTAGCTATGCAAATGCAACAAAGAGATGGGGGCATGATTCTACAAGGAATAGGGAGGGAATTTATTCAAACCTTGAGCCAATGGTGTTAATCCATGTGTCAATGAGAAAACCCATAAACCACCAACTACCCATTTTGGGTTATGCACCCAATCATTTAATTCTTCCAAGAGTTGGTTGAGGCAGTTAATGCCTTCGGAATGAAGAGGTATGGAAGCCAATTTTGGGTATGGGCAAGCAATCAACCTAGAAAATTGTGTTTTGTCTCCTTGGGCAAGAAAACACCCACGAAATGGTGCCCAAAGCCATTCTGAACAGTCAGTCTTTCCTCTCTCACGCAGTCTAAACTACTGGGTCTTTCCCCATCACGTTTTTCACCATTTTTCCTGCATTTTCCATGCGTGGGAGCTCGTTTTGCATTGTACAATAGCTGGGAGAGAAGGGCCACGATTTGGGACTATGATGGAGGTCATTTTTGCCCCAAAATGCCATGGACGTTTTTCTAAAAATGATTTCTGCTTCCTGGGGTTTTCCCAAACCTCCATTGTTCATTTTTAACCTTCCCACGTTTTTCTGAAGCTTAGGGAATCATTTTCATGCTTATCACTGTACAAACATTTTTCCTCATGCCCAACAATTGTAGTTTTGTTGTTATGTGCATCCATGTTTTGGTTTGAACCTGTGAGCAAAAGATCTGGAGTGGTAGTGGACATAATTGGCTTGATAAACCTAGTGGGGGAGACAGCCTCTCAAGAAGATCAAGAGGGCTTTGGCTACTCTTCTATGCACACCCTCAGAGCACTAGATGGGGAAGGTATGGCTTGAGGGACTATACAACAGTGAAAAGAATACTTCCTTGAGCTGGGTGTGTAGGTATTGTGGGTGCCAAGCTAGATGGATCTTGTAAGGTTATCCCTGGCTCTGTGCTTGAGCTCACTAGCTTAGCAATTATTCCTTTCCATTTCCTAGCAGCCTGAGAAACCCAATTGTAGATTGGCTTGGCTCATCTTGGTGTATGCTTGGCTATGTGTGAGTTTGTTGTTCCCTGATTCCTTGTAGAGATCATGCCCAGCTCGGGGGTGGCAGTTTCATCAAGAGGTTGATAAGCACAACTGGCCTATGGTTGGGTGGAACGTTGCAGATGCATAGCTGGTTGCTTGGGACTACTTTTTTAAGATAAGTATTCTCTTGTGTTAACTCTGCAATTATTATTTGATGAATATCTTGAATATATGATGGATGTGTTATTGATATTATTTCCGTTGTGTCTTTCTTATAATCATACATCCCATATGTCTTTTATATTATGTGAATTCTTATTTAGTAAGTCCATGGGGCTAGTTGCCCGGTTTAGTATCACGATCCTTTCTATCATGCTGGTATGATAGGAGGGGACATTACAGTTTTTTCCAGCACAGAAATCGAGTTTCTCCCTGCACACAATTTGAGGCTCCAAGCAAAGAAATTGAGATTTAGTTTGGTGCACAAATTTCAAGAAGGATTCTCGGTGGTGGAAATAAGTTATATTTTCATTGTAGTGTTGTTATGATATTTTTGGTGAAGAAATAAAATCTCTCTCTCTCATTGGCTATTTTCTCCATGGGGGTTTTTCTAGGGCTATTGGCCGATAATTCTGAGTATGCATTTTTTTATTGGTGTGCATGTTAAATTATTTCTTTCGAATTTTTTTAATGGTGTGCATGCTAAATTATTTCTTTGCGTGTTAAAGTGATTTTACAATATGTTTAATTGTCTAAGAATTTTCATAAGTAATTTCCAACCTATGCAAAACCGGTTGGAGGTGAATACCAGTGAAATGTTGACATAAAC
Source organism: Larix kaempferi (assembly GCA_027924585.1). Taxonomy (NCBI): domain Eukaryota; kingdom Viridiplantae; phylum Streptophyta; class Pinopsida; order Pinales; family Pinaceae; genus Larix; species Larix kaempferi. The sequence continues at coordinate 26,903 of BSBM01001622.1, forward strand.
CAACAAGCTGCAAAACACATAAAATTTACATAGATGAAACACCCATTTAAAACATCTACATAGAATCCATCCAAAATAACATAAATCAAAATTCAAAACCACCAAAAAAAAAGCTCCTTCTTCTCCCTTTCATTATATTCCTAGTTGGCATGCATTCCATATATCGATTACAACTTTGCATTAGTAAGTTAATTAAGATAAAAAAAACAAAAAATTCACAAAAAGATCTCTTGGCAATTCAGCTGAAGGTCACATATGAGAAGAAAAAAAACTTTTATGCTCACATGCATAAATATGGTGAAAGAGAAATGCTTGTGCATCCATACCCATTCACACGAAGTATACACACATGCATAAATATGGTGAAAGAGAATTGCTTGTGCATCCATACCCATTCACACGAAGTATACAGTCAACCAGTGTTATATTAGCCTATCATAATGTTACAAAATCTGTACAAGCATTACAAACTCTGTAAATTAATAATAACTATATTATGTTGCAGTAATATAAACTTCAAGACCCAACACCCAAAGTCTCACTAAAGAATGGTCCGTTTCAGTTGAGAATGAGTAAATACAGTTTTTTCATTGTTTTGTTTTACTTTCAGCTTAAGACGAGTAATATAAACTCCCAAGAGAAATATGAAGATTTTTAAAAATTAAACGCATGCATACCAGGCATTATATCTTCACTAAACCTTCATGTCTGGCCTTGGTTCAAAGGCCATTGGAAACTCACGGTCTGGCCATGGTCCACTGTAAATTGACAGGTCACGCTCACACAACAATGCACTTGCATGGTGACCTAAAATATGGTTGGGAAGCCAAATCCATGTATCTTTAATTACATGGTAAGCAGCCACGTCTATATCACTTATGGACCATAAGTAGCATACGCAATCCCCAACTCCTACCACTATCCTGTTCAAAATATGTTTCTTACTATAGGAAGGAGGCATTCCTGCAATCTCAGGCATTCTTGCAATCTCCTTCCATGAAGCGGAGGAGATGGAGGAAGAGGAAAAGGAGTTTACCTTCGGTTTATCAAACTCCCATAAAATCACATGCATATCCTCGTTTGTAATATCTTTAGCTTCGTCGTACACGGGAAAATCCTCTTCTGTATCTTCGTCGGGAATGGGCATGAAGCCCATGAGCAGAAGCCGTGACCCACAGGTGAGCAGTTCATGGTTTATACCATCTGGAAATGGCGCAAAGATGGAAAGACCCTCTTGGATGTTGTAACCCAAGATGCCATTAAAATCTCCCCTTACCCAGTAAAAATAATCTTTGCAATAAACCATCTCCCTCATCGTAAACCACGAATCCAAGTTCAGTTGTCCTGCAATCCTCCAAGACTTGTCAGTGGAATTGTAGATTTTGACAATAAACCCTAGATCCCGATTTCTTGTCTAGCCCACCCCCACAACTATATATGTGTCTCGACTATGTCCCTCCCCTCCCTCGATGAACATGCGTTGAATGTGCTGAATGGATGACAAGGTGGAAGTTGTGAGGAGGTTGTTGTGAGAGGATTGCAAACTACAAACGCAGATCCAAACGCAGATTTATACTCCATCAAGAAGAGGCCTGCGGCCGATCCCAGCAATAAGTGGTTTCCTCCTTTCGTCTATGGCAGGCGAAAGAAAGGGAAATGGAAGAGGGTTTGTTCCAAGTCCGATTGAACAAACAGGAAGCCAACCCAGATTCCTTAACTTCCACAGGTACAAGCGATGGGTTCCTGTTAGGTGGCCTCTCCACCCATTTACTTGTTATAAATCTTGTCGAAGTGATGAGATCATTCCATTCCTTGTACCACGAATGTCTTGGAAATATGCATTTACAACAGATGATGGCTCTATAAGCTGATTTTGCAGACACAACCCCAGAACTCTCGTTCCCCAACCAAATAATTTTATCTCAAAGCATATGGTGTCTGCAACCGAGATATTTTCCTCTCTTGATTCTTCTAGTGGTCCAACCATTGTGTTGGGTGATGATTCTGAAACTACTTGCAAAGGTAAAGGCAGTGTTGATCTAGAGTTTGGTTCCTTCACTAATGTGTTGTATGTTCCAGGTATTGCTGCAAAACTCTTGCCAGTTTACGAGATGACGCACAATGGGTCTCCCAAAAAGGTTATATTTACACCTAATGATGTTGAAATATGTCAGATGTCCACAAGATGAATTGTTGCCTTAGGTATTGTTGACCATAGCTCAAAAGTTTGTAGATTCTCTCACTTTGTGCCTTTCCCATCACGTTTTGCTCTACTTACTCATGCTATTGAATCAAGCAGGTTGTGGCATGAGAGATTTGGCCATCTAAATGAAAAATATATTTCTCAACTCCATGAGAAGGATATGGTCATAGGGCTTCCCAATATAAATTTTTCTAAAGGAGTTTGTCAAAGTTGCATCCTAGGAAAACACCGTAAGCTTAAGTTTGAAAGATCCAAAACTGAGCGAACCTGAGCACCCCTTGAGCTTATCCATAGTGACATATTAGGTCCATTCCCCCATAAGTCTTTGAACCATGCAAAGTACATCCTAACCTTCATATATGACTTTTATAAATATTGTTGGATCTTCTTCCTCAAGTTAAAATCACAGGTGTTCAATTTGTTCTAGCTTTTCAAACCCGCAATTGAGAACCAGTTTGGTAGACATATCAAGATCCTTAGATCCGATAATGGTTGGGAATATATCAAATTTGATTTCCAACAATTATGTGCTTCTGTTGGCATACATATGCAACATATTTCTCCCTACAAACCTCGGCAAAATGGTGTTGCTGAGGCGAAGAAAAAATCTCTCAAAGAGATGGGTACATGCATGCTTGAGGCCAAGTGATTGTCTCCAAGACTTTGGGCTGAGGCTATAAACTATGCAGCCTACATATAGAATAGAGTGCCTCACAAAGCATTGAAAGGAACCACTCCTTTTTAAGCTTGTCTGGGTACAAACCTAATGTTTCTCATTTCAATATTCTTGGCTCCAATGCTTGGGCTAGAATTCCACTTGAGAAGAAGAGGGCCATGCAGCCCCAAATCCAACCATGTATTTTTGTTGGCTATTCAGAATACTCCAAGGGTTATAATTTTTTGAACATGCCCTCTCAAATATCCTTCATTGAGAGGAGTGTTCAATTTGAAGAAGAGCCTTTGCAATATGTTGAAATTGGAGAACCCTCTACACCACCACCTGAGAGTGTAAGTGATGCTCCTCTTGATTTTTTTGATTCTAATATTTATGATGATCAAGATCATATTATTGCAGATCCAAGTTCACTTACAAGGCCTAAGTGGTATTCTAAGACCCTTCAAGTAGTTGGTGAACTTGTGGGAAATCCTCAGGATCCTAGGAGGACTAGATCACAATTTGAAAGTGCTCTTACTGTGAATGATCCTTATCTATCTGAGAAGTGTTTTTTTATGGTTGATTCAGATCCTCGGACATATGAGGAAGCCTCACATGAACCAATATGGCAGGAAGCCATGGATGAGGATTTTCATTCACTGCAAAGGAATGAAACCTGAGAGCTAGTCAAGCTTCCCCCAAGAAGAAAATTGGTAAGTGTTAAGTTTAAACTAATTTGACTAGCAAGATCACTGAAAGAAACATAATCACAAGTAGACAAAGATATTACCCTGGGAAACCCTCATGGGGTAGAAAACCCAGCAAAGATTTCCTCAATAAGATGATCAACCAAAATACAAGATGTGCTCCAAGAATTGACCTCCTTCTCTACCTCCTATGCAGACCTCTCAAACACAAGTCCGCTACTTTCTGAGCTGAGCAAATGTGATATAAGTGAGGAGCAATCTCCTCTACTTATACTAGTTCCCAACTGACTAATTCCCTTATGGGGCCAACCTCTCCCAATGAATTCTAATAACCCCTAATTAATTAACTCAGGGCCGACCCCCACATGGAGGATCTAATAATCCTGGTTACCACAATTCATCGAAGGAATAAACATCTGCGGATACATAATAGGATCACCTCGAAGGGATGAAACATCTCCGGAATAATAAAGTACAAATATAATATTCTTAGAAGTTACAATATTCAACACTCCCCCTTAGCGAGAAGGATATTATAACAACATCTATAGGAGCAAGGAGTCATCGACTACATCATACATGATACATCTATAAATCATCGGAAGCTTTCTTCAATACATCATCGCTAGTAACTCAACTAGTTACTAGAACATCAACATCATCATCATCGTCATCGCATGATCATCAGCATCATCATCATACGATCATCAACATCATCATCGCACGATCATTAGCATCGTCATCATACGATCATCAGCATCGTCATCACATGATTATCAGCATCATCATCGCACGATCATTAGCATCGTCATCATACGATCATCAGCATCGTCATCACACGATCATCAGCATCGTCATCACACATTCATTAGCATAATCTGCAATGCACATGATCATATTATAGGATGATCAATCCCGCTCTCTTTAGGACATAGATCCATGGATGATACAATCCAAATCATGTACCTTTTGAACCGAGGTCTAGGGACGATACAGTCTTATCACATACCTTTTGAACTGAGGTCCGGGGATGATGTAGTCCTATAATTCAATTCTTGGAGACATACGTCTATGGATCATTTAAGGCACATCATCATGCCTAGGGATGATACAATCCTCTCGTCAACTTAGATAGAGTCTAAGGACCACTTCTCGGAGACATACGTCTATGGATTATTTAAGACACATCATCATGCCTAGGGATGATACAATCCTCTCATCAACTTAGACAGAGTCTAAGGACCACTTCTCGGAGACATACGTCTACAGATCATTTAAGACACCTCATCATGCCTAGGGATGATACAATCCTCTCATCAACTTAGACAGAGTCTAAGGACCACTTCTCGGAGACATTCGTCTATGGATCAATTCAAGGGACTGACGTCTAGGGATGATACAATCCCCACCTGTCCACTAAGGACTTCATTCTCGAAGACACAAGTCTACAGATCAATTCAAGGGACCGAAGTCTGGGGACAATACAATCCCCACCTGTCCACTGAGGACTTCATTCTCAAAGACACATGTATACGGATCAATTCAAGGGACTGAAGTCTGAGGACGATACAATCCCCACCTGTCCACTAAGGACTTCATTCTCAAAGACACATGTCTACGGATCAATTCAAGGGACCGAAGTCCGGGGATGATACAATCCCCACCTGTCCACTAAGGACTTCATTCTTGAAGACACACGTCTAAGGATCAATTCAAGGGACCAAAGTTCGGGGATGATACAATCCTCACTTGTCCACTAAGGAATTCATTCTCGAAGACACATGTCTACGATCAATTCAAGGGACCGAAGTCCGGGGACGATACAATCCCCACCTGTATCCTGATCAATACATGTATACATATCATCAAAACATGTATCCTCATCAATACATCAATATAAAAACAAGTATCCTTATCAATACATATATACATATCATCAAAACATGTATCCTCAACAATACATCAATATAAAAACAAATATCCTCATCAATATATGTATACATATCATCAAAACATGTATCCTCATAAATACATCAATATAAAAACAAGTATCCTCATCAACAAGTATTATAAGTATTCTAAGTATAAGTATCCTAAATCTATGTAATCTAAGCATATATAAATATATAGGTGTAATAAACATGTATCTTCATCATCGACCTTACTGTCGATGAGGGCAATCTCATTATCAGTGACTATATCACTCCCCCTTTCGAGCAGGGTCCTTTTGAACTACAACAATCTTGTCTCGAAAATATTCAAATTTCACTCGAGATAGAGGTTTGGTCAATATATCAGCAATTTGTTCCTCGGTGCTCACATACTCGAGTTTAACAGCTCCTCTCTGCACCATATCTCGTATCTAGAAATATTGGATCTCTATGTGTTTTGACTTATCATGGAATACTGGATTTTTTGTCATCTTAATACAACTTTGATTGTCACACATGATCACAGTGGGATCCATTTCTAAGTCAAACACTCCAGATAATAGTTTATGAAGACATACTACTTCACAACTAGCAAAGCAGGCAGCTATATATTCTGCTTTCGTAGTACTAAGAGCCACACTAGATTGTTTCTTGCTGAACCATGAGATCATGGCAGATCCAAGACCATAACATGCACCTGATGTACTCTTTCTGTCTGAAACACTTCCTGCCCAATCAGAATCCAAGTAACCATGTAATCCGAGTTCATGACTTTTAAGATAATATAGACCAAAATATAATGTACCCTTTAGATACCTCATTACATGCTTTGCAGCTATTAAGTGAACCTTTCTAGGTTCTACTAGATACTAACTCAAGGTATTTATGGCAAAGCATATATCTGGTCTGGTATTTATTAAATACATCAATGACCCAATGATTTCTCTATATAAAGTTACATCCACTAATTCTGATGAGTCATTGACTAATAACTTCAAGTTGGAGTCCATGGGAGTGGCCATGGCTTTACACTCCAACATATCGAATCTTTTTAGAATCCCCACAACATACTTACCTTGATTTAGAAAGATTCCTTTTGGTTCTTACCATACTTCTAGACCTAAGAAGTAGTGCATTAATTCAAGATCTTTCATCTCGAATTCTGAAGAAAGCTTCTTCTTGCATTCGATAATTTGATTCTCATTTCCTATTAGAAATAGATCATCTACATACAACAGTAATATAACAGGTTCATCATCCATAACTTTGAGGTAAAGATTAGGATCAACTTTACTTTTGGTAAAGCCCATGCTTGTTAAGAAACTGTCAATCCTTCCGTACCAAGCTCTGAGAGCTTGCTTTAATCCATACAAAGCCTTTTTCAGCTTGCATACATGTGTTCTTGCATCTTTAACCTCGAATCCTTGTGGTTGTTCTATGTACACTTCTTCTTCAATCACACCATTCAGGAAGGCGGTCTTAACATCCATTTGGTGTAATTTCCACTTCATCATAGATGCAAGTGCCATGATAGTTCTAATTGAAGTGTACCTAGTAACTGGTGCAAATGTTTCTTCATAGTCAATTCCCTCTTTCTGAGAGAATCCTCTGGCTACAAATATTGCCTTATACTTTTCAATGCTAACATCTGCAACATGTTTTATCTTCAATATCCATTTGGAAGAAACCACACTTTTATCTTTTGGTTTGGGAACTATATCCCAAGCATCATTTTTCATTATTGACTGGTATTCTTCTGTCATTGCTTCTACGCACTCTTTCTTCTGAGCTGCCTCTTCATAGCTAGTAGGTTGTTGATCCACAAGATCACACATCAAGGCCACATAGTTTGATACTAGCTTTGGTTTCTTTCTTTCTCTAGTGGAGCCTTCAGGAGCTCCATATTTTTCAGCTCCTTGAATAATGTCTCTATCCCATGCTGGCCTTCTTTTTCTAGATAAATTTGTAATGGGGGGTTCTTGTGGGTCTAACATGTCATGGTCCTCTGGTGCATCATCTTCAGAGATGGGTACAGCTTCTATGATTATAGGAGATGTATCTTCTTCATATATTTCTTCAAGTTGGCACTTCCTAGATTTCTTAAGGGTTGCTTCTTCATCAAATGTTACATCTCTACTTATTTCCATATGATGAAAACCAGGTATGTAAATTCTAAAAGCTTCGGATGATTCACAATATCCAACAAATATTCCCTTCTTACCAGAAGGATCCAACTTGGTTCTCTTTTCTTTTGGAATGTGAATGTACACAGGACATCCAAATATTTTGAGATGACTTACCTCAGGCTTCTTTCCTGTGAACACTTGTTCTGGAGTCTTGAATTCAAGAGCACTATGGGATAGTCTATTTTGTACATAGACTGTTGTCCTAGATGCTTCATCCCATAGATACATGGGTAGAACTTGGTCATGTATCATAGTCTTTACAACTTCCATGATAGTTCTATTCTTTCTTTTAGCAACCCCATTTTGTTGGGGATTGTAGGGAGTGGTTAGTTCCCTCTTGATTCCAGCTTCCTTACAAAAGTCTTCAAAGTCCTTTGAAGTATATTCTCTGCCATTATATGTTTTGAGAATCTTGATTTTCTTTTCTAAGAGATTTTCTTCTAAGGCCTTGAACTCTTTTAATTTTCCAAAGACTTCATTCTTTCCTTTTAGAAAGTATATCCAAGTCTTCCTTGAATATTCATAAATGAATGTGAGATAGTATTCAAACCCACTTAGGTATGTGGTGGGAATTGGTCCACATACATCTGAGTGTATTAACTCCAGAATGTTCTTAGTCTTTGTTTCACTATTTGGAAAAGGGTTCTTAACATTCTTCCCCTTTTCACATCCTTTGCATGAGCCATTATGGTCAATCTTTAAGTCTGGTAATCCTATGACCACCTTGCTCACATAGGGTAGGGCCTTGCAGTTAATGTGATCAAGCCTTCTATGCCATAGCTCAATGGGGCTAGTGGTTTCCTGGACAAGGGCAGCTTCTGGGTGACCCTTGAGTTTGTAAAGACCTCCTTCTTCTTCACCAATAACAATTTCATCCTCAATTTATTTTCCTTTGGGCCACATAAGTACTTGTCCATCAATAAATGCAATTCTAAAACCTTTCTTATCTAGTGCTAAGATAGAAAGTAGGTTCTTATTCAAACTTGGTACATATAAAATTTCTTTCATCTTTAAAGGTGTTCCAGAATCAAGCTTGTAGCTTGCTTCACTAATTCCCTTGATGGGATATTGATAATCATCTCCTAGAGATACCTTTTGTGGAGAAGACTTTTCTTCAAGTCTTGAGAGAGTTTTCTTTTGACCTGTCATGTGCTTTGAAGCACCACTATCGATGAGCCATGTATCTTCTCCAGGAGACACAGATCCAGAGAGTGCAGAAAATAGAACATACTCTTTTGCATCATCGTCTTTATTCCTTCTCAATCTTTTCCTAGAGAGTGGCCTTTCTTCTTCTTCTTCATCTCTTTTGGATATTTTCCTCTGAGGCCTTACTTCCTGTTCTTCTTCTTCTTCACTATCATCTTCTGCAAGATGTGCTTGATGTCTTTTATAGTGAATATTTTTCTTCTTCTTTGAAGGACAAAATATAGCAATGTGTCCTTCTTTATGACAATTGAAACAGTGGAAAGAAGAGAGTTTTCTTCTTCCTTTCTTCTGAAATCTTTGAGGAGATTGAGACTCCTTGTAAATATCCTTCTTGAAGTAAGATTGATTCCTCCTTCTCTTACTGTGTGTAGCCAAGGCTTGGTCATCCTCCTTGAGAAGGGATTCTCTGTTGGCTACCCTAGCTTCTTCTTGAACACAATCCTCCCATACTACATCAAACTTCAGACTTTCTTTTCTGGCACACATAGTTTGTATAAATAACTCCCAAGTTCTAGTGAGACCATTTAGAGAAGTCATTACAAGTTCATCTTCATCAAGAGTATCACCAATGGAATCTAGTTGTTCCTTTATTTGGGAGACCCTTGAGAAGTAGTCTTGAATGGATTCTCGTTTTTGCATCTTGGTACTCTTCAACTGAGTTCTTAGGTTCATCTTCCTATTGATGTTCTTTCCTTCATACATTCTTCCTAGGGCATCATACATTTCCTTTGGAGTCTTCTTTGATGCCACTTGGGGAATCAAGTGGTCTTTAATAGAATCAGCAATGATTCTCTTTTCCCTAATCAAATCCTTCCTATGCTTCTCTTTGGCTTCATCTTCTTCAGGTTTTGCAACTTCATCCTTGATATATTGAGCAAGATCATTCTCTTCAAGAATGAGACCAAATCTCTATTTCCATGCCTGGAAATTCTCTATACCTGCAAGCTTGTCTTCAAGCTTAGTGCTTGGAGCCATCTTCTCTTGGGGGAGTCTAAGAGATAAGAGATAGAGTAGTACTTACCAGGAAACTTTACCTTTTCACTTTTCGGGATCTGCAATAGAATTTCTGGTTTATTACATTTTTGGTAAAACTAGGGTTTGACTTTCCCGGAGTTCTACCCAACCAAAAACCTCGATCCAGGGCTCAAAAGATATATCTTTAGAAGGGCTATTCAGCCATGCAACCAGAATCCAATAATACTAACTTTTGCAGAAACCCTAATTTTTGGGAGAGAGAGAGAAATATAATTTCACTTTGTGAAATATGTTCTATTTAGGGTAGCTCTGATACCATGTTAATTTTAAACTAATTTGACTAGCAAGATCATTGAATGAAACATAATCAAAAGATAGACAAAGATATTACCCTGGGAAACCCTCATGGGGTAGAAAACCCAGCAAAGCTTTCCTCAATAAGATGATCAACCAAAATACAAGATGTGCTCCAAGACTTGACCTCCTTCTCTACCTCCTATGCAGACCTCTTAAACACAAGTGTGCTACTTTCTGAGCTGAGCAAGTGTGAGATAAGTGAGGAGCAATCTCCTCTACTTATACTAGTTCCCAACTGACTAATTCCCTTATGGGTCCGACCTCTCCCAATGAAGTCTAATAACCCCTAATTAATTAACTTAGGTCTGAACCCCACATGGAGGATGTAATAACCATGGTTACCACAATTAATCGGAGGAATAAACATCTCCGGATACATAATATGATCACCTCGGAGGGATGAAACATCTCCGGAATAATAAAGTACAAATATAATATTCTTAGAAGTTACAATATTCAACAGTAAGGTGTAAGGGGATCTTCAAGACCAAATTTGCAGCTAATGGTGAATATGTTAAGTATAAGGAAAGGATTTTGGAAAAGGAATTCAACCAAGTCCATGGACTTGACTACAATGAGACTTTTGCACTAGTTGCACAAAAGGATTTGATATGACTAGTTCTAGCAATTTCTGCATCCAAGCACTCGGAAGTGCATCACATGGATGTCAAGAGTGCTTTACTCCATGGGGATGTTGAGGAGGAGATATATATGAAACATCCAGAAGGGTATATATCAGATCTTAACCTTGTGTTCAGGTTGAGGAAGTCCTTATATGGGCTTAAGCAAGCCCCCAGAGCTTGGTATGCCAAGATGGACAACTTCCTCTTGTCACAATCTTTTGCTAGATGCAAGTCTGATCCAAATGTTTACATGAAGCTGACTGATGACTCTATATTTATTATTTTGTTATATTTGGATGACATAATAATTAAAGGTAGATCTATTGATCAAATAGATTCATTAAAGACCTCTTTGCATCAAGCTTTTTTCATGACTGGCTTGGGAATTCTTAAGTAATTTTTGGGGCTTGATATTTCACAATCTAAGTTTGGAACTAAGGTATCTCAGTCAAAATATGCTTCATATGTACTAAAGAAGTTCAATATGGCTGATTTAAAGCCTTCAAAGACTCCCTTCTTTTTCGGAGTCATACTTGAAGAAGCAGATTCTACACCATTGGTGGACAACACTCTGTATAGGCAGCTAGTTGGAAGCTTGTTGTACTTGACTCATACTCGAATTGATATTGCTTATGCTGTGAGTGTGGCCTCAAGATACATGGATAATAAACATGAGATTCATTGGAGGGATACAAAAAGAATCTTTCATTATGTGCAAGGCACCAAGTCCGATGGGATTCACTATGTTGCAGATTCTAGCCTAGATCTTCTTGGACTTATTGACTCGGATTAGGATGGTGATAGCCTAGATAGGAAGTCCACTTATGGATTTTTTTTCATGTTTGGATGAGGCCCTACTTCCTTTTCAAGTAAGAAACAAAGTGTAATTGCACTATCTTCAGCAGAGGCGAAGTACATAGGAGCAGTGAATGTTGTAGCTCAATGTGTGTGGTTGGAGGGTATTCTTTCAGAGTTTGTGATTTCCTTTAGCACTCCCATAGTCATATTTTGTTACAATTACAATGCTATCAAGGTCCGAAATGATTCAGTATAGAGGAAAATAACCAAGCATATAGATATCCATATGCATTACATCAGGAGTTTAGTGCATGATCACATCATTGATCTGCAATGATGCCCATCAGCTGAGCAAATTGCAGACATCTTCACCAAATATTTTACTTAGTAGAATTTCATCCATCTGAGATCACTACTTGGGATGGTTGAACATGTGGTGGAGTGAAGTATTGATCATAAATCTTTCAATTTTTTTCATGTCCATTCTTGAGGGGAGGATTTTCCCATGAGGTTTTCCCTCTTTCCTTGTTTTGTGGACAAGGTAGTATGTTAAAGGGTGACCATGCCAAGTTGCTAGGCCCTATTTATTTCTTATTTTTACCACATAAAGTCATGCTGAAGGGGGCGTTTTGGATTATTTTAAAACCCATCCATGTTATTTAATACTTAGGATAGCATTAATTAGTCATTTTGATTAAGTCCTAGCTGTTAGACTAGGTAGTTGGACAAAATTACCCATTGTGTGGACCACAAGCATACATGAGGCACTAGGGTGCATTTTTGAGATTTTGGATAAGATATGATCTGATACTGGTATATTTTATCCAATTTTGGAATAGAAAGGCACCTTACTTCTTTTTACTGATTTTTACTAGTTTTTGTGAAAAGGTGAAAGCTAGTTGACTTGCCTTAACTGTTTTTTGGCCAACTCATCCTCCATGATGTTTCCTCTTCCTAAATTATTAACTTAGTATGTTTTTCCATCATACATCACCATCTGATAACTAATTTACCAATTCGTGAGATTTAGAGGTGACTTGGAAAACACTCTTTGCACCTAGGGGGCTTTTGCATAGATTTTGTAAGCCTTCTTTTGTGAGGATTTCGAATGGAATCTATACCCCTCAAATATCTGATGTAATTATATATATGTACATCCATTACATTTCCTAAGTTTGGATTATGTATACTTATTCGATAGAGTTATAATGTTTGCATCAAATACATGACTCTTTTCAATTTTCTATGACTTGTTTTTGCAAGGCAATTTGTGAGAGTTTGTAATTGCTTGAGTAGATCTTGGTGTGTAATAGAATTTCACAGCTTATTTATGTAACTATGGAATATGTATTTGATGGAATTAGATCAAAGTGCAATGATGATATCATCATTATTTTGGACTTATGATTAGAGTTATGATTAGGAGAAACCAAGCAAATTCTTTCAAGCTTAATTTTGATTGTAGAAATAATGTTCTAGGGTTTGACGATTTGGTTTTAGGCTTCAAAACTCTAAGATAGTTATATCTTGAATTAATTATGAGATAGATTTAAAGTGCACACATTTTCTTAACTTATGTTGGATTGTTACTAACAACCCATTGCACATACCCAATAATAGGTGTATGTCTAAGCCTTTATTCTAAGAATATTTATAAGCCTTTATTCTAAGAATATTTATAGACACCTAATATATTCCAAGAAAATATGATAGAATATTTCAAGAATTTTTCTATTGAATTTGTGGCTAGATAATAAAGTAAATTGGATAACTTTTTTGTTATACCATAATCCCTTTATGTTCCACGTGAACAAATAGAAAATATCAAGCAATATTTTCTTAGTGGATGTTGTTGTTAGTTCATCTAGTAACCCTAGAAATAACTAGAATTGTAGAAATAACTAGAATTGGAAAGGGTTTGATGATGAATTCCATATTCTACAGTTTTGTTTTGTTAGTGGAAGAATTTAAGAATATGCATATTGAGGCCATCCTTCACAAGATACTATATGATTATTATAATATATAGATTATGTTGGCATGCTCTAATTAAAAAGAAACAAGAAACCTAATGGTGGATACCACCCTATATTCACTTTTAAACTGTGAAAATATGCATTGAATCGAAGGTATGAATGAGGACAAATAGACCAACAAGTGCAAGAAGTAGTAAAAATAAGTATGTACATATCTAGGAGACATCCATGCTTCTCAACTTCTTGTATCTTTAAACATGGAAGAGAGAAAAAATATTAATATGTTTAAGGAATATGAAAATGTATTCCTGGGCATTTATGATTACTTCAATGTATAGAAAAAAATAATTATTCATCATATTATGCACTTGAACCCTAAAGTTTCCCCCTTTTGATAATGATAGGTGCGAATTAACCCTTGAATAGAGCTTATGATTTGATATGAACAACATAAAATGTTGGAAGCTAAAATAATATATTTGATTCACCACTCTACATTGGTGGAAAATTTGGTTTTTTATTCAAAAGAAGAATGAAGATATAAAATAATGTGTTGATTTTCATAATATCAAATAAGGTTTCTTAATATTAAAATATAGCTATCCCCTTTTGATTATGGATCACATGTTCTAGACGATAAATGGTTTTGAGATATTGTCACTACTTGATGGTTCCTTTGGAAATAATGCGTTAGTTGTTATTGGAAATGAAAAACATAAATCATACTTCACCACCTACTAGGAAAGATATAATTATCTTAGAATGTTTTTACTCAAATCAATGTAGTAATTTTTCAAAGAGTAATGGGTTATAATTTTGGCTATTTGGTGAGGAAATGAATCATGTTTACCTTGACAATGGTGATATTCATGAAGAAGAAGTTAAAATATATTCATCATTTCTTAATAGATTTTTAGGAGTGGAAATAATTTGGCATATCCATGAATCCAAAGAACACTATATTTTGAGTGATGGGTAAGTATCTTGGACACATTGTATCGAATGAGGGGACCTACACATATCGAAATCTTGCGAAGGCCAGAAGAGAAGTGAACCTTTCTACTAGCACAAAGGGGATACAACGTTTCATTATATGATTAATTTAATGAGAATATGTATTCTAGACCATTAGACACAAAATCCTTAGGGATTATGGTTCATTGTAAATATTTGTTAAATTAGTTAGTTACTTAATAAATATGAAGAGGCATATAGAATGAGAATCAACTTCCTAGAAGATGAAATCCAAAGTTCATTCATCCATGTATTCATAGAAGATTCATGTTAATAAAATATCATCAAATTGTTTATGGACAATCTATATGAGCAGACTCAAATAGATCTCCCTAGCCTAAATGGTCTAGGTCTAGAACAAATGAGTACATAACGTGAGTATCTTTCCTAGATCAATTGAAATGCAAGACAAATAAATATATGGATTACCTCAATCATGCAATTCCTTTCTCCTTGCTGCTCCAAGCTCCAAGTATTCATATCTTTAGATATAAAACGAAGCAAAGCATGTGGAAACAAACAAGTGATACAAGCATATGGACATGAATTGATCTATATTAATAGTCAAAGAGGAAAATCCTAAATATCATTAACATAATAACATTTATGGAAAGAACTTATATTAAATGTAATGATAATATGTACGAAAGGGAGAGTTCTTATGACCAAGGCTTTGACGTCATAACCTCCTTCCAACAATATTAGCCTCCAAGATTGAATGCCTAGCCTCCTAAGGGATGAAAAGGATCACCTAGAGAAATTCCACCAACATAAGAGTTCTCTATCCTTCCTTCCTTGAAAATGGAGAGGGGGTTCATATATATAGAGCTAAAGGGATAGGATAGGTTGACTATTTAGGGGATAGGATTAAAGGATCATCCCACTAGGTAAGGGGATTAATTGCCACCTTTCCAGGTAAGTAGGGATAAGTCTCCACGCCATCCATGCTTCGAGAAGTCGCTCAGAGCTTCTCTTTTTCCATTTTAACCAATTGAGGTGCACCTTTTACAAGGGGAACATGCATCAGAGAGTGATCAATGCACCTTGTAAAAGAGTATCTTGCATCACCAATGCACTCTCCTAATTTGCAGAGTGTGCCACCTTGAACGTGACACACCTTGTTGGATAGCAAGGCACGTCGGAGTGACATCAAAAGGTGAAAGGGGAAGACAACAACTTTCTCATTCAGTGTTTTAGCTCAAGGACTTTAGGGATCAGGGCATACATACGACACATCAGTCATGGTGACGATATTTTGGTGTAACAGAATGCCCCCCAAAGCATGAAGCTGGAAAAATAAGGTAGGCGAAATGCTTTGTAGTAGGGAAAAAATCAAAGTAACGATTGTTGCTTCAAGTGACAAACAAATATCTTCTGTAGTACAATCAACTACGAGATACATGTCTCAAACTAGCTCATAACATGGTTGCAGACCAATACATTGCATATCCACGGAAGTAAAGACCGACTGAACACAATCATGGATACTAGACACAAACATAGATCCATGATGAGATGATAAAACAACCACGACCAATTCAAAAGTGGATCCGTGTAATATGACTCAAAACAATATCCATCACAATCAAGGTAAGATTTATGACTTAACCCAGGGTATTCAAGCCGAACCCGCAATGATACACTAGTACAAAATGAGAGATAAGTGACTAGGAAACTAAAAAAGCTAGGCACCACAGTTTTTTCAAGGGATAGACGACCAAAATTGAGCAACTTAAAGTGAGCCAACTAAAAATGACTAAGATAAAGGACTAATTTTGTCATGGGATACAATATACTACTAGATAACTAGTGACTAAAATAAAAATGACTAACATAAATGACTAATTTAGTCATGGGAATACAAATATGACTAGATCACAATGACTAAGAATATGAATTAGTCATTTATGTCAGTCATTTTTAGTTGTGTCACCCTGCCAATGAAAAATTACAATTTTTGACAATGAACTTGTATAATTTACTAAATTTTAACACTGGAGATGGATCATAGATCTATTTAGAAAGGGGTCTTTGAATCCATCTACAGTGTTAATGTTTAGTAAATTGTAAAACTGTCGATGGATTCATGAGAGACCCCCTTGTGTCAGTCGACAACATTTTCTTCTTTGAAGACATCCATTGAGGTCCCAATAACTCCAATCAATGTTCGTGGATGTGTTCGTTGGCCTTAAGCCTATTCTCTAAGTGCAATATTGTCATCATCATGTGCAATCAAAATTATAGACTCAATTCACATGAAATCAACCCTGGCCATGCCACGTCAACCAATATCCCCACATCCATTTTGTTTGATCATTAAAATATGTATTAAAAACTTATAATATATAAAAATTTACAATATATAATTTTTATATTATTACAAAACATACACTAATAGAATTTGGGAAAATAATTTTTCACACCACATATCGATTCAAAGACCCCCATCTGTGGTGTTAAAATTTACTAAACTGTAAAATGTCATTGTCAAAATTGTAATTTTCCATTGCCGAATTCTGTCAAATAACTTACAACGAGGGGAAGAACGCTCCATGATTAATATCCTGAACCATTGGTCAAGGTTTTTGCACTCTCCCTCGGCTTTGTGGTCTATGTTTGGATTGTGCACCCTCCCTTGTGGCATGTGCACCCTCCCTTGTGGATTGTGCACTCTCCCTTGGGAAGGCTTTCTCTCTCTCTTTGGCATGTGCGCTCTCACTTTGGCATGACATGCTCCCCTAGGCATGGGCACTCTCCCTTTGGCATGTGTGCGATCCCTTGGCATGTTCACCCTCTATTTGGCATGTACACAATGGCTTGGCATGTGCACTCTCCACTGTGGCTTATGTGCTCTCCCTTTGGCATGTGTGAACTTTCTTCCCCCTTGGGCATGGGAGATCTTCCTTTGGCATGTGCTCAAACATGACCATCTCATGTGTGCTTCTCTCTAAATAAAAACCACACAAGAAATTTGACCACCTCTTTGCACTCTCTAAATGAAATCCACTTTGGCCAGTACCTCTTTGGAGGGTGAGTTATAATACAAGCAATGTAGTGTTAATTTTCCCACAAGTCCTCATTAATTTAGGTGGCATGGATTTCATTCGTATATGCTCTTTAGTGTTAATACTAAGCTCTTTAGTGCCAAGAGTTATATTCTATTAAAAATAGTTCTCTAGGAGAGGTTTCTTTTATCCTCTTCTTACCTCTTATAAGAGAAGAATTTGAATAATCAATCTCCTCGTCATAATCAGTTTAAAAAAAAGATTTGTGATTTAGTTTCTCAGAGGTGATATGAAAAATGCTTAGATATCCTCACAAATAAAATAAAATAAAATAAATAAAGAGTAAAATGAAATGGTAAAATAACTACATTTAAAATGAAATGATATATATAGTTATGCTTAAACATTTCAATCTTGCAGTAAAACTCACTAAAAATTCTAATGTGTTTATTCTATTATGTATAAATAATTTGGTATTTTATTTTTATTTTTGAGAAAAATGGATTTTATTAGTTTAAATGAAAGATAATGAGTATTTACTGAAAAGAGAATGGATTATGTATGTGGCGATTTTTTTTGAGCGGTGAGGGATTTGCTTCACATGGTTGTCATTGTTGGGTGGAGAAGAGTAGTAAATTGTGAATTTTGATGAATGGCCAACTCCGAAGGAACATGGTGAGTAACTTTCCTTAGCCATGGTCAAAACAGTGAGGGATAACTTGTTCTACACAAGTCGCTCCAGGGTTTGATTTTCACGGTTGCCACGTTGATAAAACCTTCAAATATTGGAAATAAAAATTTCATCCATATATCAAGTGATAAAGAGAAATATCAGTTTTGGTAAACATTATTGGTGCTTGCTAGCGTAGATCTTTAAGGAATTTGATAGAATTTTCCAGATTATTTGTTTTACAGTTTTTTTAGAAACCTCCCTGGAGTTTGGGGGGTGTGTGAGTGAAGGAAGGGATGGGGGAGAAGGATATTGTTGGTACTGGGTTTGTAAACCTAGTTTAAACATTGGCCTTAGGGAAGTTTAAAGTTGTCTTGACCATCCCCTTGTATATATTTTGCTAGTTACATTTTGTTAGATTAGAAATTTATAAATTTGGCTCATAGTTTTATTTTCATCTATATTCATAAGCTTTAATCATATGGTACATGATGAGGTTAATAATTTTCATTTTCCTAATGTTCAGCATTTTGGAAGCTTGTATTTAATTTTTTTAAAGTGTGAGCGCTGCTAAATCATGATTAGCCTTGTTATTAAGTGTGTTATAGATCATGATCATGGATTAATATGATGAAATAAAATGTGAAATATGTGGGCTCCCTGCTGTACAAAGTACATGCTTCATTATGAAAGGATATGACAAGTGTGGACAGACCATTATAGCGATGGATCATGATTGTACCAAATTGTTTGATATTCATTGTATCACGATTTTGGTAGTCGCCATGTATATTGTTTTAGTAGGGTTTCAAGGTCTGATGGTTGAGTTTCACAATTTTCGTTGAAGACATGAAGAAGACAAGTGGCAGACCACACAGATTTGAATCCACTGATACAAAATGGGAAGCAGCACATCCACAATGTGCATAAATACTTAGAAATGTGGGATGGTTTGTATTCTTTGATAAAGTTACAGGGTTTAATGTGAAGGTTTCCACAAAGTTTGCAAGAAAATTTACATGCACAAGGGTCAAGTTTAATAGTATCAACTTCGAGGTCTCCGAACACTCAATGACATAAGCTACTGGGTTGTCCACCGAAGGAGAAAAGTGGTTTAAGAGGTTACCTTTTCAGGTAGATTTAAAGCTATTTATGCATCCTGGTTATGAAAATGCAGACTGGAATCAGGGCATTCCCAAGGATTTCGTGAAAGAGGAATGGCGACAGTTTCTTGCTATTATTCAGAAATATATAACCTGCAAGGGTCGATTTGCAAAAATATATAAATATCACATGAGTTTTTTGCTTCATGTTGCAATGGTTTCGAAGTTAAATTTACCCTTCTATTTTCTTAAGAGTCTGTCAAAAATGTCATGTAGGGTTAAGAACCATCTGGATTACACTTCCTACAGTGTTTTTCATCATGGCTTGATAAAATTGTTGATTGACAAGGAGCTGGAGAAAAGAACATGTAGCTGGTCTCATTTTATGTTCTGGTCTGGCTTTCAAACTGAAGAAAAGTTGCAAGGAGATAAAGAGGTGGAAATGAAGTTAAGAAGCAACAATAAAGAGAAAAACGTGACCAAGTCACAACAAAAGGCTGAGGATACAGGGATTTCAAATAAGCAGACTAAAATGGAGAAAAGGGTTGAGGAAATAGAGGTGATTGTTAGCTCTCCAAGTGTTGCAGAAGAAGACATGGGGACAATAATCCTGCAACAGCCAGAAACCCCAATCATAAATAAAACTTGTGCTAGAGCTAAAGCTTCGGAAGTAGTGAAGTGGAGACCAAAAACCAAACCCTCGAACAAGATGCCCCTAAATATGAAGAAGATATTAAACCCAAATTTGCAGAAAGAAAGGCTAATTGAATTTGATGAATCCTCCAACGAAGAGGAAACCCAGTCCAAGAAAATAGAAGGTTTGATCTTAAAAGTTTTGGAGAGCATAGAGGAAAACATCAAGTCCATGCTAGATGTTGCAGTAGATAAAGGTAAAGGAGCTATGCCTGTAATTACTGAAGAAACTACTAGGGAACAATCATATATTGAGGAACTTATGGAAGATATTCAGAATTGTAATGTTCCAGATGAAGAAAACGTAGCTCCATCTTCTAAGAATGTAGAGAAAAAGACTATAAACCCCGAAAATGAAAATGAACAGAGAGCAGAAGACATAGAGATATTCAATCTTAGAAAAGCTTTGCAGCATTAACAAACACAAAATGCACATCTGAACTATCTAAATGACTAGTTGATGAAATCAAACAGTATGATTAGACAGGATTTAGAAGATATAAATACTAATTATGCTGAGTTGGTAAAGGTTTCTGACGAAGCTGTTAAAAGAGGGAAAATTGGTTCAATAAGTAAATTCAAAATTAATGGAGCAGGATTAGAGACTAAAGGATAAATTACCAGCTATGGAGGAAGAGTTAGCTCGACTTCGAAAGAGGTCTCAAGTGCTAGATGGTATAACCATACTATAAAAAGACGCTCGAAGACTTTCACAGGTTGTCCCAATTTGGTGACTCATAATACAGTTGGTTAAACATTATTGATGAGGTTTTGAGTTAGAATCATCTTGAGATTAGGTGGCAGTATATTATTTTTAGTTAAAGTTTTTGTTAAAAACCTTTTCTATTTTTAAGTTTCTCGATCCTATAATTTTGAATCCAAAGACAATTTGCAAAATTTTCTGGTCCTACATGTGTGGATCGACGGATGCTCTCGAGAAGAGATTATTTTTGTATAAAGATAGTAGTCTGAAGTAGAAAAAAAGGTTGTTGACTGATAGCAAGGGAACCAGATAGTTTTGGATACCTTTTGAATATGAACTCTGTTAAATACTGTAAGTGTATGTTGAAAGTTATATGAAGGATAAAATATTAGATGAGCCAGTTTATGATTTATTTTCATACAAATGTTGTTTATGCCTGTAATAAATCTTATGATGGATAGTGTCTCTATCCTAGTTTCTTATTGCAGATGTCAATGTTTGTAATTCTTTTTGCAGAATGTTTTTCTATTTGGAGAATATTATTAGTTATATGGTCAACTGTTTGTGATTACATAACTCATTGTTCACTGGTTCATACATTGTTTACTATCTTCGTTAGTCTTTGTCATACTTTTATGGGTCTGTAGTTTGGATTTAGAGCTTGTCTATATACCTTTCCTTTTTTCCTTTGCTATGATACACCACCAAATTTGAATTATCAAACCTTATCAAGATGACTGGGCTTTGTACATTATAGTCTAGTATAAACTCCAGTACCAACAGATATCATCATTGATAACATTATATCCACAACAAGTGGCTAAAATAATGCCATCTCTGACATGGAATTCAATCCTCCTCCTCCCCCTCTGTATGTCACAAATCCATTCCCATTCCCATACGATTCCCAAAACATATAGTAGATACTTCCATAAGAAAATAACTTTTTTTTCTTGGAAAAATAAAGAGATCCCCACCTGATAATGATTAACGTCAATACAGAAAATCTGCAAGCATTTAGAGTAGCAGAACTTGGTCCAGGTAGGGTGAACTGGAAAGATTAGCACGTGGTGGTTGCCACTCATAGTCTAGTTGCGAGATAGAAAGGCACCCTTCAAAATGATTTTCCATTGTATTGAAGGTGGTAAGAAATAAAGATAGCTATCTCAGAAAATTCACATATCAATACCAAAAATATAGCCACACTTTTGTTGTTTCATGGGGAGTCCAGTAATGAAGCCATTTGAAACATGTGCCTACAGTTGTTAACGAACAAGTAAATGTTGATATAAGCCAAGCATTTCACTTAATGGATTGGAGTGGCTACAATGTTTAAAGTCAAATATACTCGTCCATTCTTTTTCATAGATGGCCAGTTGAAATACGGGTAGAAATGTTGGAATGTTTCATGAACCAAAAAATGTCACCCACAGGAGGAAGAGTGTGCCTATCAAAGCAGTTTTTCAACTGTGTTAACTTACATAACAATGCATTTTTAAAGGAGCAATCCAGAAAAGGGTCCTGGTTTAAAAGTACACATTATTGCATAGCTGAAAACATTGACTGAAACTATGGGTCATGTTTATGATGGTCTTTCCACTCATCATAAGTGCTATATATTTCATCTAGAATGCTAACAAGGAGACATGCTGGCAATAACTTAAAAACGGGTGACTTTGTGCTTTCCTTCTATTGTCTTATGAAATGGAATTGCTGCAAGTAGGAGGTCCACTTCATCTGTAGGTGTTCCTACATTTTACTTTGAGAAGTAACAATTTAGCATAAGGGCGATGTGAAGACCTTCACTTATGAAGCATGACATCCCACCAAAGGCAATGTCATTAATTTGCACTATTTTATCAAAAATTCCATTTCTAAAATCACAATAACGCGAACTAAGTGACATAACCTATTAAAACCCTATGCTCCATACAAATTTCATCTTTCCAGATATCAATCAGTGTATGCACGTCAGCCTCCGTTACTCCCTCCATCAGAGAGCTTGTTTCTTGCTTTCTAGAATATTTATATGCCCAAAGAATAGTGTAATACTCCTAGGTCAAACATATCAAAACTCTCCTCAAGTTTTCCTACAGAGATACAATTACCTCCTCGCAGAGATCAAATTCTCCACATGCAATATCAAAAGTATTAACTCACCCTCCATTTCCTGCTGCACATACAAGTTTGCAGCAAAATTGCTTCTGCGAAACCCAATTTCTCTTGAGTGATTCCGTGGAACCAATGAATTTGTTTAAGAATGCACTCTTGACATCCATTTGGAAAATGTATCAGCAAAAATATGATGGAAGTGCCAAAATTGTTTTGATAATGTTAATTTTTTCTATTGACGAAAAGGTCTCTTCATGATCTACTCCTTTTCAGGTTTATCCCTTTGCTGCTAGTTTTTCCTTATATTTTTCAACATAACCATCATATTTAAAATTTGTTTTGTAAAACAACTTGCATCCTATCACTTTCCTACCTTCAAAGAACTCCAATAGCTTGCATGCCTGATTCTACTAAATAGAATCAATCTCAACCTCCATAGTTCACCGCCATTCAGGTTTGTCTGTTGCCTCCTCATAATCTATGGCTCAACAAAATTTAGAACTGTAGACATTAATACAAAGTTGACAACTGGTTGTTCCTTTAGTTGAGCACTCTGCATGGGTTGTGCCACTTCCACGTACTTATGAATTACATTGTGCTTTTGTTTTCATTTTTCACAGATTCGTTGTTCTCCGATTCTGAATATCCAGTGTCCTCAAACATTTTACAGTACCACTCGGCCTGTTCTCTGTTCTAATGTTTGCTTCATCACTTCCAAAATTCTCCATTTCCAAATATATTTGTTGTGTGCATGGGTTCTATTGTGAATCCTTCATAAACTCTTAAATCCCTACTTTTGATGAGTTTCTGCTCTTCCATGTCTCATAATCTGTACGTATTGGTTTCTTCATCATATCCAAGAAAAAAAGACTTTTGCACTATATCCAAAATACACGCAAATGCGTCATAAACGACTTTCTGCAACTCTGCATAATGAGACTTAGTCCATTGAACACGTTGAATTATAATTGAACTATATCTATTTTGTACTTTTGTACACTTTTATACTTTATCTTTTGTAAACTAAGAGATTGTGATATTGTTGTTTGACCTAGAGTTTTGTCAAAAATTAAAGGGCTTAGAGATAGTCAATAGGCACCATACAAACATGAACCCATTTGTAGATATGAGCCTATGTTGTTTTCCCAAAACATGGAGACAGGCCTACACAGATGCTCTCTATGCAGACATGGTCTAGTTTACAGATAGGTATTTTTTAATTTCTTTAAAATTTTAAGCTGAGATTTAGCAAAGATACAATTTTGGTATTGTGGATATTGCTCGCAATATTTTTTACCATGTAATACTTCAACATCCCTAGGATAGAGATAATGCAATAAAATACAAAATTGACAAATTTTGGGCACTTTCAGTCTGCCCTTTATTATTGTCTCATATACTTTCCAAATGTGCCATATAAATATCCTATCAAACATGTTGTTATTTGCACTTCTAGTCTTTATCATATACTGAAAAAAGAGAACCATATCTTAGCTTTGGACCTTACTGGACGTGGAAAATGAGATGAGCAACTTTTATAATCTAGACCTAAAAGTTTATATATTGCTTATGGCAGTCGCAATTCCTCATTTTCTCACTTAGAACCTTGAAAGAGGGATCTCCAAGCAAAACTTTACCTATGGAATTTTATAGACTTTGACTATTGTAGAGGCAGTGATTTGGAAGGGGTGGATCTTCCAAGGAGAATAAAGATTAGTCTAGAAGATTGTGTAGGATCCATGGTGATTATAGGATGGTATTATTGCATTATTGATATTTCAACCATCTGACAAGGAATTAGAAAATGGTAAGGTTGAAAAGGCACTCAATAGCTAATGTTAGATATCCTTCATTCTTCAAAGCTTTTGTGGCAGCTATTGTTCCACTATGAATTCTGAATCAGGATTTCCAATTTGTCAATCAAACCTGGAAAACATTATAGAATATTCAAGATTTTGTAATCTTCAGTGATGAATAATATTGGCTATACATAAGTGTTTATATTAGTCATCTATGGGTTGGTGCAAATATCATCCTTTCTGCAGCTCCAATTCATCTCGAAGTCTATTAAGTACTGGCTGAATATTAAGCCATAATAGTTATCATCTGTGCACATTCTAATAAAAATGGATCAAATCTAATATTCATCGAGAAGCTTAATTTTATGAATTAAAGTTGCCAATTTTCCATGCCCCTTGAGAAAGGCAAGTAATATTTAAATGATACTTCTTTCATTCAGTACTTTATGGTTAATTTTTCATGCAGATGTGCTTTACATCTAAGTTTGGATGAATATGAAGCTAAATGTGTATTGATTGTTAGAATGCTCCTTTTAGGTTTGCATAGGATTTTGTAATGTCCCCATTCAAATAATTGCATAGTAAGACAATCCCATCAATCCTACTAGTTTCCTAGGTTGGATGGGCACATGTGGGATGGTAATAAGGAAACTAATAAATGATATTTAGACATTAGAAGGGTTCAAGAATTTAATAAATATGATGAATAAATAAATTCAAGAGAAATTCTAGGTGGCAAGTGGTTTTGGAGACATATGGAGGTGGTGGGACCCACACTAGCTTGATTTTTCAATGACACATGGCAGCTCTCTCTTGCCAATTCGAATTCATGGGAAGGTGAACACTCTTGGGTGAGTTGGTAAGTCATAACACATGGCATTGAGCATATTAGGTCGAAATGGGAAGGAATAGTAACCTCCATGGGAGAGGAAGAGTCAAATTGGAGACTAGTGGACACATGGGCTAGATTCCCTAGTTTTATGACAACAATAATGAAGCATCTATGACATTTTATGACAAAATTCAGACCTGACTTCTTACACCTGACCATTATGACATGTCAGCCCCAAAAATAGGCTCAAGAAGGCGCTCATGGAGTTGGAGGAATCTAAAGAGACTCAAATTCGAATTTGGGAGAAGATGGAAGGTTGGAACTAGGAGACAAGTGGCAAATGAGGAATATTTTCTAAATGGAAAATTATTGAATCTATTGAGAGGATTTAGACCCCTTGAAGGCTAATGTTGATTATAAAATGTAGAAATCAAGTATGAGAATGGCTTTTGATGATTTGAGAAAAATTGCATTTGTGAAGAGAGAGCTAGTGGATGACTAGTTTCTTGCCTTAGCCAATTTCGAGGGTGAAAGATTCCCATCCAAGTTGGTGTTTGGAGAGGCCACTCAGGTCTTTCATGGTGCTTTAATGGAGTTTTTATTTGCAGGTAGCAGCTACAGGAAGTTTCATGGTTTGGTTTAGTGCAGCACTTTCTCTCCACCGTTTCCAGTTTTGAAGGCATATTCGTGCTCCTTGAGGGAGGGCGTTTTTGGTGAGCTATTGTACTCCTTGGGGGAGCTTCTAATGCCCCATTTCTTTTGTAATATGAAGTAAATACTCTGTTCTTCATCTCCAAAAAGTTTCAGGTCGAAATTCCAAGTAGAAATGTATAAATCTCATTTTTAATGGAAGAACAATGCCATTTCCCCACTACCTTGTTGTGAGCCAATGTATTGATGATGATTTCGAATGTATGGATGATTCTCTGATATATTTGTGATAAATATATTTCCATGGATGTCTTCTACAAGTTTCATGTACTGTACTTGAGCATTTGAAGCATTTTTACTCAGTTTAGTTGTATTGGGAGGTGAAATAGTGCCATTTCCCCAAGGGTCGAATTGGGGGTTTTTGCTGTTGAATGTGAGAGAGTTAGAACAGTATTAAAAATCAATTAATGGTGCATATGAGACCTTAATCACATACTTAACACATTATATACCTCTGTTCATAAATTTGTGGGAGTTTGGAGGCATTTGGAAGGCCATTTGTAGTGTTACCCGAGGGGGATTTGATGCACAAATTACTAGTCAAAATTACATATATTGATCAGAATACAAATCAAGTTTGCAGCAGTATTTGGAGGGCCATAAAACATCCCTGAACCTTATATTCAAGTCTAAATACCATTCATACACTCCTACAGAAAATTTGGGAGCATTTGGGTTGATTTGGAGGTCAAAACAGTAAAACTAGTCAAAGGTCGAAATTGGGAAAAAAAAGTGGAAAATTGGGCATTTTAATAAAATTTGAAAAAGGGATATTACAGATTTGCACTTCATGTCATTATTTTCCCTAATATAGTTCAAGGACAACCTCAGTGCTTAAAAAATTAAATTCTATTTTTTAACTATAGTTCTTACTCAATTCCATGAAATTGACACATCGAATAGCATTGGTATTTGTTTCTTGTGTGATCAGAATATGGGATGTGCCATTTATTTGTTTTCTTTTCTATTGGATTTCTAGGAAGTGAAAGTGTGTCGAAATTTGTACAATGGAGGACAGAAACATAAGTGATGTAATGTTTCTTCCTAGGTGGAAAAGTTTTCAAATTCAAAGCAATGAACCTGGTATGGATTTCCCTTCTGGACCATTTAAAAGAATTATTGAAAAATTATATGCAATGGATATCCCACTTGTGCAAAAAAAATGGTGGGAAAGCATGGCGATAGCAGTTATATCCTCTGGAAGTGGCTAGCTTATGGAAAAAACAAGGTAGGAAGAGAGATCTTCTAGATTTGGTCTAGCAGTTACCCAACATACCGAAGGATCAAGACATGATGATGAGCCTATTAGATCTCGTCCAGTAGTTACGCAGCATACAGAAGGATCAAGGCATGATGATGAGTCTGTTTGATCTGGTCTAACATTTACCCGGCATATAGAAGGATCAAGACATGATGATGAGCCTATTAGATCTGGTCTAGTAGTTACACAACATACAAAAGGATCAAGACATGATCATGATCTTGTTAGATATGGTCCAGCAGAACCTAAGCATCTTGCCAACAAAACAAGACTAGACATTGGGATGGTACAATCAAGTGCTGAAGATGACCATCCAGCAAATAAAGTTTCTGCAACTGTGTTTTTAACAAGTGGCTAGTCTAAGGATCTTGTTGATAAGGTGGAATTGGATGGTGCACCTTCTGGGGTCCTATTCATGTGAAATAACCAAACAAAACAAATTTGCTTTCAATATGGCTTGTTTGGCCTGCCATCCATTTAGTTAAAGCTGGTGCAACACATTATGCCAAGGACTATCTTTTTGTATTGGAGTCAAGAGAGTTGCACGGGATTTTTGAGGCATGTTCAAATGGTGGTTTTAATCTGGAACCAATAGATTTTAGCAAAGCATTTCCTTCTCAGGTAATAATTTTGATGCGAGTTCATGGTCAGTTGGCTTAAAGTGAGGAAATTTTTTTGAGCCTTTGCATAAACATTTTTTAAGTTTTTTGATGGATTATTCAGTATTTGAAATTTTTTTTTTTGATGAATTATTCAACACAATGTTGATCGCAGTAATGTCATTATATTAATATATTGTCATGTACAATCTAAGATAAATCCTCTTAAAAGTTGGTCATTGCACAGGTTTGCTCAAGTGGACTGTAAATCATGCAACAAACCCTTATCACTATTAAGCTGCTATAGAATGTCATCATATTTGCTCATTTATTCATCTATTTGGAACCTTTTACCATAGAAAGAACCATTTTAGGATTGTTTCTACAAAAAACCACTACACAGGCTACTTAGAATGTGCTCAGACATGGAAATAATGCCTTCTTAGTTTTTACTTAGCTACTGTTTTTCTGCACAGGTTTGGTAAGATCCTGTAATGATGTTGTGTACTGATGTTAGAAGGTAAAAAACAGGGTTGTATGTTACATTTTTCTGAGGTGTGATGACTGTTGTTCACTTCTGGGTGATAATATGATAGATTTGCCTAGAATTAGCGTAAATTTTCCATGGAAAAGGATAGATGAATGCCCTCACTCTTCGTTTTCTTTTAAATCAATGGTCATAAACTCCCAATAATTCATAATTACTGTACCTTTCAGCCCCCATAATCATGACTTAGACTCTCCAAAGCATCTTCAACAACTTCCTCTTTAAACATACCCTTGATATATTTAACATAGGGCATCCATGTCCCATGATCTTCGTGGATTCATTTCTTGCAAAATACCTCCACCAATCCTCAAAAGATGAACTTTCTCCTCTACCAACGCCTTTAATCCAAACATCTACATTCCCTTCCAAACTAATTCAAAAATGTCTCATCAAAACATCTTCACGAGTAGTCGTAGATAACCACAGGCATGAGATGTATTCCCAGCCCCAACATTGGTGTTACTAGTAGCAAGAATGGTGGTGTTATGACAATGAGGATAGGGTATATTCCCACTTCCTGCATTAGCATTACTAGTAGCGGAAGTGGACGCAAAAGTATGCGGTATATGTCCACCCCCATGGTTGGGAGGAGCATTAACATTCATGAAAGTGGTCCTAGGTTGACGGGTAGCGACATGTGTATTAGGTGGTGGATGGCGAGTCGGATTGCGAACAGTGTTCCTATTAGGTTGGGTAGTCCTAGGAGGTGGCCATATTCCAACATTAGCATTGTTAGGAGGAATATGACCGGTCCCCATACTATGTGTGTGAGTGGACAACGTGGTTCCCTTGGCGAGGGTTGTTAGATTTTCTGAATTTACTTCAATATGATCTAGGATCTTAACTGAGAGAACAACATGTACAGCATATCTACAGCATATCAATCATGGAGACAATAATGCAAGCACACAAGAGACACAAAGATTTACTTGGGGAAAACCATAAAGGTGAAAAACCCCAATAACTTCCTCAGAGATAGATAGAGCAATGATACAACCAACCAATAGAGATAGCCATAACCTAGTAGCAATCCTTCTCCTCCATAAGTGCGCCTCTCCTCCTTGAGAGCATGTGTGAGAAGTGAGTGTGCAAATAGAGTTCCTCCCGCACTCTATTTATACTTGACTTGACTTGCCTTTTTACCTAACTCATGTAGGCTCGAACTTAACCACATAACATAATGCTGACTGGGCCGACCCCCAATAGGGTGGTCTAATAACCCTTAGACCCACATGGCCGACCCCCAATAGGGTGGTCTAATAACCCTTCGACCCACATGACTTATACAGGGCCGACCCCAACAAGGTGGTCTAATAACCCATCAAGTGTAAGTTATGACACTTACAATATAAATGACGACACTTCCGTATAGAGGAATAATACCATCTCTATAGGTGTACATACAACATATATGAAATACATTCCGAAGTTACATATACATCAACACTCCCTCTTAACTAGGAAGGTATTTCTCAGCACAGTTATTCTAGCACAAGTCATCTTCTCTGGATCATCGTCACTGGATAATCGTCATCGAGTCATCATCATCATCGTCACTGCTGCTGCTATCTCAATCAATCTCTGAATCTACTCGTCATAGGAAGTTCTACAGAGCCAGTCCTTTTTCATACTGGATGTAGGCCCACCACCTGTAGGTCTTCGTCATTGCTGGCCATACTGTGGAATCCTCAGGACTTATTACGTGCGTCACAAAACCTCGAAAGAGCATCCCAGGCTATTACAAGCACACAGCTCTACCTATAGGATCTCCCAGGGCACAAATTACATGTGACCTCACCACAAAACCTCGAAAGAGAATCCCAGGACTAATTACGAGCACAAGGCTCAACCTATCGGATCTCCCAGGGCACAAATTACATGTGGTCACCACAAAACCTCGAAAGAGCATCCCAGGACTGATTACGAGCACACAGCTCAACCTATCGGATCTCCCAGGGCACAAATTATATGTGGTCATGGCAAAACCTCGAAAGAGCATCCCAGGACTGATTACAAGCACACAGCTCAACCTATCAGATCTCCCAGGGCACAAATTACATGCCATAGGACAAAACCTCGAAAGAGCATCTGCCAGATATCCCAGGGCACAAATTACATGCCATAGGCAAAACCTCGAAAGACTATCTGCAGATCTCCCAGGGCACAAATTATATGTCCTCCCAAGCAAAATCTCGAAAGAGCATTTGCCAGATGTCCCAGGGAACCGAATTACATGCCATAGGCAAAACCTCGAAAGACCATCTGCAAATCTCCCAGGGCACCGGATTACATGCTCATCTGCACAACCTGATCCATGGCCACAGAGTATCATCCTGATACTCACCATACATCATCCTGATGTATCCATGATCATCCTGATCATCATCACTGCAACATCCTGCTGCATGTCATCTGGAGCAACATCCTGAAGCTCGTCATCTATGATCATCCTGATCATCACTGCAACGTCCTGTTGCATGTCATCCGAAGCAACATCCTGAAGCTCGTCATATATGATCATCCTGATCATCACTGCAACATCCTGCTGCATATCATCTGGAGCAACATCCTGAAGCTCGTCATATATGATCATCCTGATCATCACTGCAACATCCTGCTGCATGATCCACCTGATCATCAATGCATCTACCTGATGCATACCAAGTATCTACCTGATACATATCATCATACATGATCCTCCTGATCATCAATGTATCCACCTGATACAAATACATGATACATATCATCATACATGATCCTCCTGATCATCAATGCATCTACCTGATGCATACCAATTATCTACCTGATACATATCATCATACATGATCCTTCTGATCATCAATGTATCCACCTGATACAAATACATGATACATATCATCATACATGATCCTCCTGATCATCAATGCATCTACCTGATGCATACCAAGTATCTACCTGATACATATCATCATACATGACCCTCCTGATCATCAATGTATCCACCTGATACAAATATGATACATATCACCATACATGATCCACCTGATCATACAATGTATCCACCTGATACATATACAGATACATGGTCCAAGCATCCAACATGATGCATATACAAAATACGTACACATGATCCAACTGATCATATCTAGCATCCAACATGATGCATACATACATAAAAATGATCCAACTGATCATATCCGGCATCCAACATGATGCGTACATACAAAAATGATCCAACTGATCATATCCAAGCAGAAACCAGAACATCATCCTGATGCTCATCATCCAGCGCTTACATCCACAGCCATGTGAAGGATCCTCCTTCCAACATGCTTGGAATGGCTTCAGCAAATGTGTCCATCACTTCTTCCTTGAAGTGTCCTCGATCTGATGAACGCCAAGCCTCTCTCTGAAGTACTCGAACTTCACTCTGGCTAGTGGCTTCGTCAACACATCTGCAATCTGCTCGTCCGTTGCAACATACAGGAGCTTCACAGCTCCTCTCTGCACCATATCCCTGATATAGTGATATTTGATCTCTATGTGTTTCGACCTGTCATGAAACACTGGGTTCTCGGACAGCTTCACACAACTCTGGTTATCACAGAAGATACCAGTAGCTTCCAGCGGGAGATCAAATAACTCAGACAGTAGCTTCCGTAGTCATACTGCCTCACAACTAGCTGAACAGGCTGCAACATACTCTGCCTCAGCTATACTCAGTGCTAAACAGGACTGCTTCCTGCTAAACCAAGAGATCACACCTGATCCCATACTGAAGCAACACCCAGATGTGCTCTTCCTGTCTGCAGCACTGCCATCCCAATCTGAATCAACATAACCCTGCAGGTTAAACTTTTGATTCGCCTCATATCTGAGCCCATAATCCACTGTACCCTTCAGGTACCTCAGAACATGCTTTACAGCAACCAGGTGAACACTCCTCGAATCCGTCAGGAACTGGCTCAATGTGTTCACAGCAAAGCAAATGTCTGGTCTCATGTACATCAGGTACATCAAGGACCCAATCATCTGACGATACATAGAAACATCAACTGGCTCAGATGAAGCATCACAAAGAAGCTTCAGATTCGATGCCATAGGTGTGGTCATGGCCTTGCAATCCATCATCCTGAACCTCTTCAGGATCTCTACTGCATACTTCCCTTGTCCAAGGAAGATTCCATATGCACTCTGCCACACCTCCATGCCAAAAACAAATAGTGCATCATCCCCAAGTTCTTCATCTCGAACTTGGAAGAAAGCTTCCGCTGCGTGTCGGCAATCAATATATCTTTACCTGTAACAAACAGGTTATCTGCATACAAAAGTAGTATCACTGGATTGCCTTCTTCAACCTTGTAGAAAAGGTTGGAATCTGCTTTACTCTTGGTAACGCCCAAACTGGATAGAAAGCTGTCTATCCTACCATACCAAGTTCTGCACCATGCTTGATCTGATAGTTCCATTTGGAAGTCATAACAAACTTCCCTTCACATCTTGGGACTACATCCCAAACATCATTCTTCATGATCGACGGATCATGGCATTCCATTTCTTCATCCCAGATCCTGGGAACTTCAATATCTTCAATAAATAAATTTGTTGCTGAACAAATGTTGTAGTTCTTCTTTTGTAGGAGATGGCATATGATCTTTCCTACACAACAAGTTAAATTGCATGATTAGAAAACATCTCATAGTTTTCAGAACAAATTCTTACGCATAAATAAATATGTCATACAGTCATGCAATTATCTTAGCCAATGCTTCAATACAACATTTATCCATATCCCATAACTTTCTAGATGCCTTCCAATCTCTACCAGAACATTGTTAAGAGTGTGCACAACTCTCAACATGTCAGCAAAGAGGTTTCATTCTAGATAAGTAGCAATGGAATGTTGTACAGTGCCATAGGCCACTTACCCATGCATATTAGGAGTATACTGTTCATCAATGCAATTATTCTAATATGCATAATACACAACCTAATTCTAGGAACATCAATATATACATTATTGAACAGTATTATTTAAGAAATGACAATTCAAATACTTATCTTTGTTTGTTCGTTGGGTGGACTCCCTCTGAGTCTTCGCTTCCTTGCAGGAGCTGCTGGAGTCCGAATCTGAAGTAGCTTCTTCTACACCTTTCGGTTGTGGGATGTATAGAGATGGTCAACTCCCTCTGAATATCTGCATCCTTGCATAAACCACTGGAGTGTACTCCCTTTTGATCTTTGCTTCCTGGATTACCTGTTCTTGAATCTCATATTCATCCTAGGTCCCTATGCATGCTTATTAGTATCATGAATGTGTTATCCTTGTGATCTCATATAAAATCATACATTCATTCGTATACTATTAAAACACAATAATCTCAAGCATGTATAGTCATGATCATTTCAAACAGAAATAATAAGCATTAGCATTCAAGGTTTATGTAGGAGTCTTATGGTTAGTCAAATCATAAGGAACATAACATAACATGTCTAAACCTGTAATTACTCAAACCTATGACTATTCAGGTTAGTTGAATCATCAATCAAGATAAGAGATATAAAATCCATAAAACCTGTGATTATTCAAACCTATACCATCATGATTCTTCTGGTTAGTCATATCATCAATTATGGTAAGAAACATAAAATGCATACAATCATGATTATTCAAACTTATGACTTCATGAATAATCATTATCAACAATAGTATAAGATCCTAACACAAGGTAGGATTCTATCTTGATATAGGAAAAACATACCTGGATTAGCATGCTAGCTATTTATGTCTAACATACTCACATGATGTCTTCTTGTTCTTCTTCAATGACTTGTGCTAGTAACCTGTATATCTCATAAGTTAACTATTACAAAACCAAGTTATACATACCTCGTAAATGGATCTTCTATGAGATCCATGAGAATGGATGAATCTTTGTCCTCATGTTATCATGATCATATGTTGGAACAGAACATGATTTGTCTTTCTTGGTGTACCTTTCATGTTAGTAGACAACATAACCTCATACAACACCATAATGCATTAGTTCAATCATAAGTGTCAACACCCTAACCAATGAATATCTTCTATCATGCATTCATAATTTTGTTAAGGTGATACGACAAATCTAAAATCAAAATTGTACTAACCGTAATAACATGAAGACAAACATACCAAAAACTTAATCATGGACAAATATCGAAACATACCTCGATGAGACATACCTGTCGAGATTGCTTGTAATCTTCTTATGTAATACCTTAGCCTCATCTCCCTCTGAAACAGGAACTTCTTCACTCATGCAGATGATCAATCCATCTTCTTCTAGGATTAACCCAATCCACTTGATTTGCAAGAACTGGACCTGGAGCTGGATATGGGTTTGTCAGAGAAACCCCAAAAATTCAAACTTTGAATTTCAAACTTCTGACAGGATAGAAATATGTGCCTTGATGAGCTGATCAAGTTGGTATATTCAGAATTTGAAAACTGCAAAGTTTCACTCCTCAATTTTGCTTTTGAAACTTCTGGATTCACTGGACGTGACCCTGAACTGGGGTTTGATGAAGCCCACTCTTCTTCCCAATCAAAATGTTTGATCCAAATCTCTAAGCTTCTATTTTTCTGAGGAGCTTCCAGCCGTGGTCACAGATTTCAAAAATTCCCAT
The DNA here is from genome assembly GCA_027924585.1 of Larix kaempferi. Lineage (NCBI taxonomy): Eukaryota > Viridiplantae > Streptophyta > Pinopsida > Pinales > Pinaceae > Larix > Larix kaempferi. Next base: position 62,220 of record BSBM01001622.1, read on the forward strand.
TTTTACAGAAGCCCTAATTTTCCACTTTTCTGATCAAAGTCCCGAACTAGGGTCTAATCAAGCCCGGCCTTCTGCCCAACCAAAAAATTCTGATCTTGGTCTCTAAATTTCTATTTTGATGAGTAGCATCCAGCCGTGGTCTCCGATTACAAAAATTCCAACTTTCTCCAAAGCCCTAAATTCCGGAAGCCATGAATGAAGGTACCAAAAAATAATTCTGTTTTGACAGAAATATGTACCTGATTGTTTCTAGTGTAAATCTGAAATGTTTGATCCATAGGGTCTGAAAAAGTTTCCTGAGATAGCCTGACCTGTTATCTTTCCATCCTGACAGGTCTGACCCCAATTGGATTCTCTGAGAGAGAGTTATGCCAAATGTCGCAACGTGACCTGTTTTGGGATAAAACAGGAGAGCGAACTTGTACGGCGTGCCACGTGTCACTTTTTTAACTTCGGCCTCTGAAAACGTTTTCTGAGATAGCTCGGCCTGTTACCTTTCTATCCTGACAGGTCTGACCTCAATTGGACTCTCTGAGAGAGAGTTATTCCAAATGTCGCAACGTGACCTGTTTATGGGATAATACAGGAGAGCGAACTTGTACAGCGTGCCACGTGTCACTGGTTCAACTTCGGCCTCTAAAAAAGTTTTCTGAGATAGTACAGACTGTGTAATACCTGTCACGTTTTACGAAATTTCATTTGGAGCTTCCTAGCCCAAGATATGACCTTTTTCCCAAGGTCACCTGATTTTGACTCAGATCTGGAAGAGGCAGAAACCCTATATTGTACAGATCATAAATCACAAAGTACAACGAATTAGAGGTTGTCCTTTGGACACAAGATACCTGGAGATCTTAGCTTCGTCCTGTAAGAATTTCAGATCCGAAAACTTCACCAAAACGGATTTATAGCGAAAGTGCTACGATGACTGGTTTTTGCTATATCAAGCCCTAACATCGTAAGTGCAACAAGTGTCATACATGCCATATCATGCCTTCTTTCAGGCTAGCTCTGATACCATGTTAGATTTTCTGAATTTACTTCAATATGATCTAGGATCTTAACTGAGAGAACAACATGTACAGCATATCTACAGCATATCAATCATGGAGACAATAATGCAAGCACACAAGAGACACAAAGATTTACTTGGGGAAAACCATAAAGGTGAAAAACCCCAATAACTTCCTCAGAGATAGATAGAGCAATGATACAACCAACCAATAGAGATAGCCATAACCTAGTAGCAATCCTTCTCCTCCATAAGTGCGCCTCTCCTCCTTGAGAGCATGTGTGAGAAGTGAGTGTGCAAATAGAGTTCCTCCCGCACTCTATTTATACTTGACTTGACTTGCCTTTTTACCTAACTCATGTAGGCTCGAACTTAACAACATAACATAATGCTGACTGGGCCGACCCCCAATAGGGTGGTCTAATAACCCTTAGACCCACATGGCCAACCCCCAATAGGGTGGTCTAATAACCCTTCGACCCACATGACTTATACAGGGCCGACCCCAACAAGGTGGTCTAATAACCCATCAAGTATAAGTTACGACACTTACAATATAAATGACGACACTTCCGTATAGAGGAATAATACCATCTCTATAGGTGTACATACAACATATATGAAATACATTCCGAAGTTACATATACATCAACAAGGGTATTGCTCCCAGTTGGTACAATGTGGCTAACACCATGACTAGTGCCAACATGACTACCAAAAGAAGTGGGAGGATCAATTGTATTGTAATTAGGCATACCATATGAGAACGCAGTAGGGTTGACCGTAGGGCCTGTGTCATCATGTAACTCTGGCATCCCATATACATAATTATGTGGAAATGAAGGATTGAATGGGTCATCCTCGGGTGGATCTGGACCAAACAAACTAGGTTGAGTCTCGAGTGGATCCAGACCAAACAAACTAGGTTGGGTCTCAAGTGGATCACCCCCTGATGCAGGAGCATCAGAGCCTATGTAGATCAGTCGAGGTTGATCGACAGGAGGGAGATGACCACCGGGAGTGCCAATGACCATTAGTGCGGAGAGCAGGTTGACTGGTTGAAGTCAACAAGTCGAGCAAAAGCAGTTGGAATGCGACCGACTGGAGCAATGCAATGGATGTTGTGTTTGGTCAAGAATAGATAGGTAATGGTTGATAGACAACAAGTGGAGTAAGACATCGGGTAGTTGACAAGTGGTCGAACTACGATGCGACAGGTTTGGTGGAGCCAAGCGCAGACAAAGGGGAGGATTGGCGAACTGCAGAAGATGAGAAGTAATCCGACAAGAACGTTGAGATGTGACCGACTACTGTAGTAGGGTTAGAAGGACACAAAGTCAAGGGACTATACCTGGTAGCCATTTAGGGTTGCTGAGGAAGCTAATAGAGTTATTGCGAGTAGGTGAAAGACATGACAGGTGACATCATGGACAGAGGCTGTGCAGCACGGTTGGTAGGTTAGAGTTGCAGGTCTGCAGGCTTTGGGAGGATCGACAGATAGGAGGATGCATGTCTCGGGGATTGCAGTAATCTCAGGAACAACAGTGGCAGGGTAGAAGACAAAGGAGAGGAAATCAAAGAAGGGATCTTCAGTCTTTGATCAGCAGTATCAGAGACTAGAGCCAAGAGGAGTTGTGAAGAGTCACATAGGCCAAAGAGTAGAGAGTTGAGATCGAGCCATTGCTCAAAGTTCCAAGGTGAACCAGGAGAGGGTGAGGTCGACACACATGGAGAACACACCACAGTTACTTCTAAGTTGTAATGGCTAAGGCCGATTGTAGTCAGTTATTTGTTTATAGTTATTCTACATTCTAACCGAATTCAGAGAAGTAATATAAAGCCACTTCTAGCATCCTTCTTTACACCTAGTTCGTGTAAGCATTGTGGTTTGTGTCGTGTGTATTGTTAAGCAAGAAAGTATTCCAGTAAGGTGACTTACGTCAGTTGGTATTAGAGCCCGGAAGAAAGTCTGATTGGGAAGACGACTATACCAACCTGACTTGTGTTAGTTGGTATCAGAGCAGAAGAATCCTTCGAGTTTGTGATATTGAGCCTGCAAGTGAGTTGGACAGCTCCAGCTACAGTTGGGTAGAGTTGTGCACGACTTGTTCAAAGTATGGTTGTGATTGGACATGGGAGAGTTTCAGGAGATGTTGAAAATGGCTCATAGAGGCATTAATGTCTGAGGACAAAGAGCGCATGGCACAACAACCGTCAAAGTGGATCGTGAGATGTTCGACAAATGTGTCAGAATGATGTGAACTTTAACAAATGAAGTCACATTGATCAAAGAAAGCCAGAGGCGTGGCTGTATTCCTGAGGGGTTATACCACAACGATGAGGAAGTCGAAGAGGTGGAAGATCGGGAAGAAGCCGCAGAGGAACCAGAGGAAAAACTGATCAAACTTGTGACGGATAGGAGAGGTCAAGAAAATATAGACATGCGTACGTACTTGGGAAGCCTGGACCCAGAAGATTTGATTGACTAGTTCATAGAGATGGAGAAATACTTTGACATAGAGAATATTGAGGATCCTAAATGGGTTGAGACAGCATGTTTAAGGTTGAAGGGTCATGCCTCGTTCTTGTGGGACAATGTACAGGCTGACAGACTCAAGAAAGGCAAGGAGAAAATCAAGTCTTGGGACAGAATGGTTGCGAAGTTGAAGGGAAAGTTCTTGCCAAATGATTATGTGATTTCCTTGTTTAGGAAGTTATAGAACTTTCGACAGAAAGAAATGACTGTGAAGGAGTACACGGAGGAGTTCTACCAATTGTCGATTCGGTAAGGACAAACTGATGAAGGAGAAGAAGCTGTCGCTAGGTATGTGAACAGCTTAAAATATGCTATTCAGGATGAACTCAGCATGTCAATGTTCAGAGTAGTCGGTGAAGCCTACCAGTTAGCTCTGAAGGAAGAAGAGAAACTGTCAAGAAAATCCGTAGCGACTAGGGGAAGGATGACTGGTTGGGGTGCGAGAACTGTCTCCACGAAAGGACAAGGAAGTAGGTACAGGAAGGAAAGTGTCGAAGATAGACGGCACGTGGAAGGGACATCGACATGGGAGAAAGTGCAAGAAAACCGACGTGATGGTCATGAGAACCGCAGTCGAGGTGCGTATAGTCGAAGTGGTCCATCCAACAAGAAAGGAGCTAACAGACCAACCATAATCTGTTACAAGTGTCGAGGAATGGGACACAAGGCATATGAGTTCCCAGAGAACCTACATGATGTAGAGGAGTCGAAACCCAGACGTCGAAAGGATCAGCAAGTCGATGAGAGGGGAGAATCGGCATCCGACAGCAGTGGAGGTGAAAAGAAGAAGAACCGAAATGTGACGGTTCAGAGAGCCTTGATCCAGGAAGATCAATGCGACCCGATGGGGCCAGCACAATGGAAGGAAATCTTTCGAACAAAGGTGCGGATCAGAGAATTGAATTGCAAAACCATAGTTGATGGTGGAAGCACGGAGAATCTTGTGTCGACAGAAGTCATCGACAAGATCGGGCTGAAGTGTCGAGAACACCCACACCCCTACAAGATCTCATGATTGCAGAAGGGACACCATGTCAAGGTGAGCATATAGTGCCTGATCAAATTCTGAGTTGAAGGATTAGAGGATGGCGTATTGTGCGATGTAGTTCCCATGGATGCATGCAATCTGTTGTTAGGAATACCATGGCAATATGATCAGAAAATGATCTATGATGGTCAAGCCAACACAGTAACAGTGTGGAAGAATGGCATGAAGAGGACTCTTAAGCTGAGGCAAGAAGAGCAAGCTGACAGTAAGCATAGCGAGAGAAATATTTGGCAGAAGCGAGTGTTGATGAGCACTGCGAAGGAATTCCTCGCAAAAGAGGAGAGACAGTCGAGATGTTTTGCGATCATTCCAAAAGGACCATATGTCGAAAGGGAGACCAGAGATGAGAATATTCTGGTAGAGATCGAAGAGTTTAGTGACACAATGGCTGATGAGAAATCGACAGGATTGCCGTCGACAAGGAGCATATCCCATAAGATCGACTTGATTCCAGGGTCGAGTATGCCAAACAAAGCACCATATAGGATTAGTCTGACAAAGGGACAAGAACGCAACCAAGAGGTCCAAGAGTTGTTGGAGAGAGGGTTAATCAGAGAAATTCTAAGCCCATGTGCAGTACCAGTGGTATTGACACCGAAGAAGGGTGGAGAATGGAGAATGTGTACAGACTCCAGATCCATCAACAGGATCACGATGAAGTATCAGTTTCCATTACCAAGAATGGATCACTTCATGGATTTCCTGAGTGGAGTGACATGCTTCACGAGATAGACCTGAAGAGTGGTTATCACTAGATTAGGGTCAAAGAAGAAGATGAATGGAAGACAACATTAACGACAAAAGAAGGGTTATACAAGTGGTTAGTCATGCCATTTGGGTTGACTAATGCACCCAGTACATTCATGAGATTGATGAATGAGGTGTTAAATCCATTTTTAGGAAAGTTTGTCGTAGTATATTTAGATGACATTCTGATTTTTAGTCAAACCAAGGTAGACCACTTGGAGCACGTTCGACAAGTATTGCAGAAATTGCAGGAAGAAAAGCTGATGGTGAACCTACAAAAATGTTTCTTCATGAAGAAGAAATTGGTGTACTTGGGGCTTGTAATCTTGATTAAAGGGTTGGTGATGGACCCAGAGAAGGTAAAGGCAATAGTAGATTGGTTAGAACCAACAAGTATGACTAGAGTGAGAAGTTTCCATGGACTTTCTAGTTTCTACCAGAAGTTCATTCGGGGATTTAGTCGAATTTGTGCACCATTAACAGAATGCATGAGAAAGGGTGAGTTCAAGTGGATGGACGAAGCTAAGAGAGATTTCGACGAGTTGAAGGAAAAAGTCACTGAGAGCCCAGTCTTGGCGGTCCTAGACTTTGACAAAGTTTTTCAGGTCGATTGTGATGCAACTAGAACGACAATTAGAGTAGTGTTGAGCCAGGAGGGTCGACCAATTGCATTCTTTAGTGAGAAGTTGAATGGAGTGAAGAAAAAGTATTCGGTCTACGACCAGGAATTTTATGCTATCATTCATGCACTGAAGAAGTGGAGGCATTATTTTTTGCCCAAGGAATTTTTGTTATACACAGATCACCAAGCACTGAGGTATTTGAACACTCGATCAAAATTGGATCAATGACACATGAAGTGGGTGGAGCTACTTCAGAGGTATGCATTTGTGTTACTACATAGGTCGAGCAAGTCAAATAAAGTTGTCGATGCATTGAGCATGAGAGTTGCACTATTGAACATGATGACATTTCAGGTGACGGGGATAGAGTTGATAAAGATGGAGTATGAGATCGATGAGGATTTTGCGAAAGAATGGAAGGCTTGTTGTGAATCTTGGAGTATCGACAGGACTCCATATTTGAATTAATTCATTCAAGAAGGATATCTGTTCAGGGGAAGTCAGTTGTGCATTCCCAGAGGATCAGTAAGAGAGAACCTAATCTGAGAATTTCATAATGGTGGGTTAGCAGGGAATTTTGGCATTGACAAGACCAAAGCATTGGTTGACGAGAAGTATTTCTTGCCAGGGATGTCGACAGATGTCAGAAAGTGGGTTCGACAATGTCAAGTTTGCCAGTTGGAAAAGGGAAGGAGTCAGAACACAGGGTTTTATACACCATTGTCGGTACTAGATAACCCTTGGGAGCATCTTAGCATGGATTTTGTGTTAGGATTACCGAACACTTAGCAAGGAAGCAGCTCAATATTTGTTGTAGTCGACATGTTTTCAACGATGGCGCATTTCATACTGTGTAAGAAGACTAGTGACACCACAGGGATTGCTGTACTATCCTTCAACGAGATAGTCAGATTGCATGGGTTTCCAAAGAGTATCACGTCGGATCGGGATACCAAATTTATGGGGCATTTCTGGAGAACCCTATGGAAGAAACTGGACACAAAGTTGCAATTTAGCTCGGCGTACCATCCGCAGACAGATGGACAGACCGAGGGGGTAAACAGAAGTTTGGGAAACCTTCTGAGATGTCTAGTAGTCGATAGGTGGAGTTTGCATATAACAATTCTGTGAATCGATCGACGGGATTGAGCCCATCCCATATTTTTTAGGGGAGAAGCCCACAAAGAGTGGTGGATTTGGTTGAGTTGCTGAAAGAAACCAGGAAGAGCACGGATGCAGAATCATTTACAGAGCATATTCATGAAGTTCATGAAAATGTGCGAAAGCACATAGAAAAGAGTAACATGGCATACAAGTTGAGGGCTAACAGGAAAAAGAGGCTACAATCATTCCAATAAGGGACATAATTTTGAAGAAGATTTCAGACAACGCTTATGTGTTGGAATTGCCGAAAGACTTGAAAATTTCAGCAACGTTCAATGTTTCAGATCTGTATAAGTTGGAAGAGGGGTCAAGCAGCAGAAGTGAGGAAGTGATAAGCATCGACTGGACAAACCAAATTCCATATTGACACAAAGAAGAGATCACAGAAGTAATCGAAGAACACGAGGTTGGGAGAATGCGCAGCACACAGAAGAAGGAATACTTAGTGCGATGGAAAGATGATGAGTTGCAGGAGGCGACATGGATTTCCGAAGAAGAGTTCAGGAGACTGACGGAGTAGTTGAATTCTTTTTCACGTAGGGAGTTTGATCCAGGAGGATCGGAGTGTAGGAATATAAGTTGAGGTTGATCGACAGGAAGGATCTGACCAATGGGAGTGTCGATGACCACTGGTACGGAGATCGGGTTGACTGGTCGAAGTCAACAAGTCGAGCAGAAGTAGTCAAAATGCGACCAATTGGAGCAGTGCAGTGGATGTTGTGTTCGGTTGAGAATGGACAGGTAATGGTCGATAGACGACAAGTGGAGTAAGACATCGAGTAGTCTACAAGTGGTCAAAATACAACGCGACAGGTTTGGTGGAGCCAAGCGTGGAGGAAGGGGAGGACTGGCGAACTGCAAAAGATGAGAAGTAAGCCGACAAGAAGGTCGAGATGTGACCGACTACTGTAGTAGGGTTGAAAGGACAGAAATTCAAGGGACTGTACCTGGGAGCCATTTAGGGTTGCTGAGGAAGTTAATATGGTTATTGCAAGTAGGTGAAAGACATGACAGGTGATGTCATGGATAGAGGCTATGCAGCATGGTTGGGAGCTAACAGTTGCAGGTCTGTAGGATTTGGGAGGATCGACGGAAAGGAGGATTCATGTCTCGGGGATTGTAGTAATCTCAGGAACAACAGTGACACGGAAGAAGACGAAGGAGAGGAAATCAGATAAGGGATCTTCAGTCTTTGATCAGCAGTATTAGAGAGAGGAGTTGTGAAGAGTCACATAGGCCGAAGAGCAGAGAGTTGAGATCGAGACATAGCTCAGAGTTCTGAGGTGAACCAGGAGAGGGTGAGGTCGACACACAGGGAGAACACACCACAGTTACTTTTAAGTTTTCACGGTTGAGGCCGATTGCAGTTAGTTATTTGTTTATAGTTATTCTGCATTGTAACCGAATTGAGAGAAGTAATATAAAGCCACTTCTTGCATGATTCTTTATAGTTGGTTCGTGTAATCATTATGGTTTGTGTTGTATGTATTGTTAAGCAAGAAAGTATTCCAGTAAGGTGACTTGTGTCACCCCCCACGCCTCTCGAGGGGTGGGGGTGTCTGAAGTGTGCTCTACTCTACCCGATGGACTGGTATGGATTTCTCTTATGTCAGAATGTGTAGTCATGGCGTCAGTAATGTATGTCTCCAAAGAATCCAAATATTTGGAGGGAGACCGACAGCATCCCTTCTTGATACGGCGTGAAAGCTCGGCAGCTGGTAAACTAGCCAACCAACGAGATCAACGGAGAGCAGCACTCCGCACCATGATATCACCAGAGAGACTGTAAAATAAAAACATCTCCTATTGGTCAACGATTGATCAGAAAAAGTAAATCAAGAGCACACACCTAAAGAAACTACAGCCAAGAGAAGACAAATAGAGTGGATAAATGAGCTCCCGACACTAGAGCCAGTATGTCTCGCCTAGGAGAGGCTTGATACTCCTAGACTATAGCCGTAGGTAATAGAATTAGTTATAGAGGAACCCAGGCTTCACTGTGTGCAAAGGGCTGTAACCCTCGGCAACAAACAACTGTGTTGTCCAACCCCTATCTTACTCAGGATACAAACAGTATAACCACTGCAAGTACCCTATGCGATACCTAGGTAAGGAACTATGGTCGCCTCAGTATAACCAATGCTTAGGGGGACAGTCGTAGGTGGGATCCATCATATGCGCAAGGTAGCTAAGCCTGAAACTCAAGAGGGTCAAATCCCCCAAGAGTCCCTAGATATGAACAAATCCTAAAAATATCTCCCACATTCAGCCGATATTGGAGGGATATCTCCTCAACCAACCTCCCGTGACCTCGTGCTTAACTCAGGTCTAAGTAGAGCTTTTTGAGAAATTTGATGTATACCATGGATTTCACCACTCCCTGGTCAGACACTTAATGTTTCATCTAGTAGTCTTAGATTGTTTACTCACAATGATATATTACAAGACTCTAAACCTATGCTAGTTGGTGTACCCTATAAATAAAATCGTTCTAATCAATTTTAAGATTAAGCGTTAATTTTAATAGCTGCAGTTACTCAAAGGATATGGTCGTGAAACTAGTGATGTATATGACTCTATAGGATGCAAAATCGTCAAACTCTAGACTCATCTATCCAATAAAAACAATGCCACTAACATGCAAAATCGATCCAACGGTTTCGAAATAAAAATACAATTCTTTTATATTTTCAATGCACAAGCAGAACCTAAATGAAAGCAGCAAGCACTCAATGCAAAATGCAGTACATAAAAGTAAATTTTTTTTGTATTTTCTCTTATAAGCAAAAGGAAAATGCAAAATTAATTTTTTTGTGTATTTTTCAGTATAATCAAATGAAAAATGCAAGCAAAATCCTACTATATAGTCACTGAAATGCCAAGGAGAACACTAAGACAACCCAATAGATCGCAAATGATAAGACCTAGCCAACGGAATGAGCTAGATAGGAAAAAAACCAACAAGGCTAAATCCAAGGATGGGTAAAAACCTAACAAGGCTCAAACAAGAGAAGAGAAGAGTTCTGGTCACAAACAAGGCATGGAACAGTCAAGAATCAGGCCAATAAAGACTTAGGATCATCCAAAACCAACCCAGCAACAACCAAAGGCCGTAAACAAATCACCCCCAGAGTTGTACGCTACTTTCAAAGGAATAACAGTGGGTACCCATGAGCAGTAGTGTAAACAGATGCGGGTAGACGCGGGCAAAGCTAAGCTCACCCGCGTGTAGGGAAAAGAAAATGGGAAAACAAAGAGTCCAATGGCTCTGAAAAAACCAATTTTCTATAGTGTATCTCAACGGCCAATCAGTGACATAGAGCTTCGACAAACAACAACTCTAAATAAGGACTAATGCCTAAAAATCCCCAAAAATGGATGTTTTCCCCAGCAAAGTTGCCATTTCTGTGTTGGAGAAAACTTCCTATGGCTTGGGGTGGACCACAACAGACAACTGACTACCATAAATTAACTCAATCCTCAATGCTATGCTATATAAATGACAATGCTAAGATAATGAAGAATATAACCAACCTCGATCCAAGCGTTTGATGTAGATCCCCGTTAGAGCTTTCAACTCGTGCACTTGAACCTGCAAATTGTTAAGATTCAATATGCTAAGACATAAAATATCAGCATTGCATTTCATTTCACAATAATAGCATATACACGATCACTGAAAGAACAACAAGCATAGCATAAACACAAGAGACACAGATTTATCCTCGGAAACCCTCATGGGGTAGAAAACCTAGCAAAGTTTCCTCAATATAGATAACCAGCAAATACAAAGATGTAAACTCTAGACATGATCTCCTTCTCCTCCATAGCAGATCTCTCCCTCACCTATGCACTATTCACAATTGAGTGTAGTGTGTGTTAAATGAGTAACACACCTCCTCTATTTATACACAACTCTGACTTGTATTTTACATTAACTAGGTCAGCCCCAACTTAATCACTTAACATAATGTGGCAGGGCCAGCCCCACTAGGGTGTTATAATAACCCCTTTAACCCACATGACTCATATAGGGCTGACCCCCACTAGGAAAGTCTAATAACCCAAGCTACCACATTCTCCACGGAGGAATAAAACATCTCCGGATATACAATAAGGTGTTCATGGAGGAATTAAACATCTCTAGAATAATAAAGTACAAATATAATATTCTTAGAAGTTACAATATTTCAACACTCCCCCTTAATGACAAGGATATTATAACAACATCTGCAGGAGGAAGGAGTCATCAACATCATACATGATACATCTATACATCATTGGAAGCTTTGTTTATACATCATAAGTAACTCAAGTAGTTACTAGAACATCTTCAATACTGGAACATCAACATCTTTAGTACTGAATCTTCATCTTTTGCAGCACTTGAATAGCTAACAACAATATCATCATATGGATCCTCACAATCAACAGCATCGTTGTCACATGATCATCATCATCACACGATCATCAACATCGTTATCTAGATCATCACGATCCACATCATCGTCATCTAGACCATCACGATCAACATCATCATCATATAGACCATCATGATCAACATCATCCTCATCTAGACCATCACGATCAACATCATCATCATCTAGACCATCACGATCAATAGCATCATAATCTAGATCATCACGATCAACAACATCGTCATCATCACGATCAACATCATGATAGCAGCATACCCTGCAACACACATGATCCTTCCTTTCAGAATTACGGGATCAATCTCATCACAATCATGTTTAAGACTATCCTTCCTTTCGGAATTACTGGATTTACTATCCAAGGATGATTAATCCAAACTCAATCACATTTGAGACTATCCTTCCTTTTGGAATTACTGGATTTACTGTCTAAGGATGATTAGTCCAGTCACAATCACATTTAAGACTATCATTCCTTTTAGAATTACTGGATTTACTGTCTAAGGATGATTAGTCCAATCACAATCACATTTAAGACTATCCTTCCTTTCAGAATTACAGGATTTACTGTCTAAGGATGATTAGTCCAATCACAATCACATTTAAGACTATCCTTCCTTTCGAAATTACTGGATTTACTGTCTAAGGATGATTAATCCAATCACAATCACATTTAAGACTATCCTTTCAGAATTACTGGATTTACTATCTAAGGATGATTAGTCCAATCACATACATTTTGAACCAAGCGCTTAGGGATAATGTAGTCCTATCATGTACATTTTGAACCAAACGTTCAGGGATGATGCAGTCCTATCATGTACATTTTGAACCAAACGTTCAGGGACGATGCAGTCCTATCATGTACATCTTGAACCAAACGTTCAGGGACGATGCAGTCCTATCATGTACATATTGAACCAAATGTTCAGGGATGATGCAGTCCTATCATGTACATTTTGAAATAGTGGTTCTTGGATGATTCAATCCCCATCACATACATTTTGAACCTAGTATTCAGGAACGATGCAATGACCCCATCGTCAGAACAGGTAGCCTCATCATCAACCTCATTGTTGGAACAGGTAACCTCATCATCGATACAAGTATCCTCGTCATCAATACAGTATCCCCATCATCGATACAGGTATCCATGATGATACCAATATACAAATATCATCATCGACCATATCAATCCCCCTTTTGAGGAGGGTCCTTCTGAACGACACCAAGCTTGTCTTGGAAATACTTAACCTTTACTCAAGATAGAGGTTTGGTCAATACATCAGCAACTTGTTCGTCAGTTCTCACATACTCGAGCTTGATAGCTCCTTTCTGCACCATATCCTGTATATAAAAATATCGGATCTCTATGTGCTTTGACTTATCATGGAACACTGGATTCTCTGCCATCTTGATACAACTCTGGCTGTCACACAGGATCACAGCGGGGTCCATCTCTAAGTCAAACGATCTTGATAACAACTTCTGAAGCCATACCGCTTCACAACTAGCAGAGCAAGCAAATATATATTTCGCTTCAGCTGTGCTGAGAGCCAAACTAGACTGCTTCTTGCTAAACCACGAGATCATGGCAAATCCCAGACAATAACATCCACCCAATGCACTCTTCCTGTCTAATACGCTTCCTTCCCAATCAACATCTGAGTAGCCATACAATCTGAATTCATGATCTCTACGATAGCATAGACCAAAATCTATCGTACCCTTTACGTACCTCATCACAGGATTTGTAGCTATCAGGTGAACAAATCTAGGTTCCACAGGATACTGACTCAAGGTGTTCACAACAAAGCATATATCAGATACATCAATGACCCAATAATCTATTTGTACAGAGTCACATCCACTAACTCTGAAGAGTCATCAACTAACAGCTTCAAGTCGGAACGCATGAGAGTGGCCATGGTTGTACATTCCAACATATCAAATATTCTCAAGATTTCCCCAATATACTTTCCCTGGTTGAGAAAGATTCCATCTGAGCCTTGTTATACTTCTAGACCTAGGAAGTAATGCATCAATCCGAGATCTTTCATCTCAAATTCTGTAGCTAGCTTCTTCTTGCTTTCCATGATCTATTTCTCATTCCCTATTAGAAAGAGATCATCCACATACAGTAATAGTATCATCCATACCCTTAAGGTAAAGGTTAGGATTAGCTTTTCTTTTGGTAAAGCCCAAGCTTGTCAAGAAACTATCAATTTTCCCTCTGTGATTGAACATCATTCACACTCTGCATTGAGTGATATTCTGCATATCTATCCATGCCATCTCCCATCAGATGGGTCTACTGATATGAGCCTCAATATTGTTCAAACTCTATGGTGAGTTCCTTCTTGCATCCGTCTAAGAGAAGAATGCCATCTATATATGGACACCATCGTCAACCTTGTAGTAAAGGTTGAAATCCGCATCACCCATGGTGATCATTAAGCTCATCAAATGACTATCGATCCTGGGTACCTGTACAGAGCTTTCTTCAATTGAATCTTGGGAGTTTTCTTGATTCGCACTTCTCATTCCATCACACCATTGAGATAAAATTATTATCTAGCTACTTGGAGAAAACATCTCGTCATGATCGTCTTCCTATTTCTAAGAGAATATTCTATCCACGATCCTTCTATAATATGTTTGATTTGTAGGTCTTCTTGTTGAACATGCATCACTCGTTCTTTGGAACAAGTGTTCATCATCCTTCTTTTTTAGATCATATGATTCATATAGTCATACAACTATCTTGACCAATACTGATATGATTCACATAGTCGTACAACTATCTTGACCAATACTTTGGCACAACACATTTCCATATCCTGTATGCATACAGTGGTTATCTAGATGCCTTCCATCTCTACCAGAACATACTATGAAGAGCGTGCACAGCTCTCAGTGTGTTAGCAAAGAGGTTTCATTCTAGACAAGCAACAATGGAATGTTTGTCCAACTTACCCATCATATGCATATTAGTAGTATATTATTCAATGCTATATGAATGCTTACACTATGCATGATATATTCTATGAATACAAATATGCATACAAGCAATATCATTTACTATTTCAGAGATTCAAATAACAACTCAAATACTTATCTTTTATGTTGAGTGGTGTCCTCCTACTTGATCTCTATATGTCTTTGAACTTATATTCATTCTGTACCACTATGCATGCTTAAGCGTGCACTAGTTTCATCCTCATGATCTCATACATTCATTAGTATAATCTCAATACTATCAAAACATGATAATCTTAAGTATGTATGGTCGTGATCATTTCATACACATGTATACTTACCTAAGATCCTAACAAAGTAAGATTCTAACTTGATATAGGAAAACATACCTGGATTATGAAGCTTGGTTATGTCTTAACATACCCAAACAATATCTTCATTGTTCTCTTCAATGATTTAGAGATCTGTGCTAGAACCTACATATCTCATAGCTTAAGCATAGTAGAACAAAGTCATACATACCTTGTAAGTATATCTTCTATGTGGTCAAAGACTATGGATGAGTCTTTGTCCCTATGTCATCATGGTCATAGAACTTGATTTGTCTTTCTTGATGTACCTGTATCTTGTGAGCAGACAACATCATCCTCATACAACACCAAAAGTGCATTAGTACAATCATAAGTGTCACAACCTTAATCAATGAATGCCTTATATTATTCACATGCATTCATTATCAAACAATCATAATTGTACTAACTTCAATAACATGAAGATAAACATATCATAAAATTAACCATGAACAGATTTCAACGCATACCTGTATCTCCTCAAGTCATACTTGTCAAGATTGCTTTTAACCCACTCCACCTTGATTTGCTAAAAATGGATCTCGAGCTGGATTAGGGTTTGTCATAGAAACTCTAAAAATTCAAACTTTGAATTTCAAACTTCTGAATGGATGGAAAGATGCACCTTGCTGAGCTGATCAAGCTAGCATACTTCAATTTTGAAAACTGCAAAATTTGACCCCTCAAAATTGCGTTTGAAACTTCCGGATTCACTGGATAGGACCCTGAACTAGGGTTTGATAAAGCCCACCCTTCTTCCCAACCAAAAGGTTCGATCCAAATCTCTAGAATTTGATTTTTCTGAGGAGCTTTCAGCTGTGGTCACA
Source organism: Larix kaempferi (assembly GCA_027924585.1). Classification (NCBI taxonomy): domain Eukaryota; kingdom Viridiplantae; phylum Streptophyta; class Pinopsida; order Pinales; family Pinaceae; genus Larix; species Larix kaempferi. The sequence continues at coordinate 77,942 of BSBM01001622.1, forward strand.
GACTTAAAAAATTCCAACTTTTGCAGAAGCCCTAATTTTCCACCTTTCCGATCAAAGTCCCGAACTAAGGTTTGATCAACCCCACCCTTCTGACCAACCAAAAAATTCGATCTTGGTCTCTAAATTTCAACTTTTCTGAGTAGCATTCAACTATGTACTCCAATTCCAAAAATTCCAACTTTCTCTGAAACCGTAATTTCCCACAGCAGTGACAATTCAAGAATGAAGGTGCTCAAAATCCAAATCTCTTTTGACAGAAATATGCACCTGATGTTTTCTGGTGTAAATACGAAATTAAAAATTCACAGGGTCTGAAACTTCTTCCTGTGGTAGCCCAACCTATCCTCTTTCCAACCTTACAGGTCGGACCTCAATTGGATTCTCTAAGAGAGAGTTATGCCAAGTGTCGCAACATGACTTGTTTATGGGATAAAACAAGAGAGCAAACTTGTACGACGTTCCACGTGTCACCGGTTCAACTTCGGCCTCTAAAAACGTTATCTGAGAAACTACAGTCTGTTCTCTACCTGTCCCCTTTTATTAAATTTCATTTGGAGCTTCCTAGCCCAAGTTGTGACTTTTTTTCCTAGGTCACCTGTTTATGACTCAGATATGGAAGAGGCAGAAACCCTAACTTGTACTGATCATAAATCACAAAGTACAATGAATTAGAGGTTTTCCTTTGGAAAAAAGGTACATGGGGATATTGTCTACGACCTGTAAAGGTTTCAGATCCTGAACCTTCACCAAAATGTATTTATAGAAAAAGTTCCACGATGACTGGTTTTTGCTATATAAAACCCCAACCTTGAAATTGTCGCAAGTGAAACAAGTGTCATAAGTGCCATACATTTTCTTCCTTCAAGATAGCTCCAATACCATGTTAAGATTCAATATGCTAAGATAGAAAATATCAGCAGTCCATTTCATTTCACAACAATAGCATATATAGGATCACTGAAAGAACAACAAGCACAGCATAAACACAAGAGACACAGATTTATCCTAGGAAACCCTCATGGGGTAGAAAACCCAACAAAGATTCCTCAATATAGATGACCAAAAAATACAAAGATGTAAACCCTAGACATGAGCTCCTTCTCCTCCATAGAAAATCTCTCCCTCACCTATGCGCTGTTCACAAGTGAGTGTAGTGTGTGTTAAATGAGGAACACGCCTTCTCTATTTATACACAACTCCGACTTGTATTTTACATTAACTCGGTCGGCCCCAACTTAATCGCTTAACATAATGTGGTAGGGCCGACCCCACTAGGGTGGTCTAATAACCCCTTTAACCCACATGACTCATACAGGGCCGAACCCCACTAGGGAAGTCTAATAACCCAAGTTACCACATTCTCCATGGAGGAATAAAACATCACCGGATATACAATAAGGTCTTCATGGAGGAATGAAACATCTCTGGAATAATAAAGTACAAATATAATATTCTTAGAAGTTACAATATTTCAACACAAATTAGTCTTGAAAACCAATATACAATAAGTGCATAAAATATATAAACAACATTAACATCATCAATAGCAACGGTCCATGATATCATAAGTAAATGTAACCCAATGTAATATAAACAACATTCACAACATCAATGGATGAGAATATGAGTATTTCTATTAATAAATAACAAGTACAATGTGATACGACCTTTTGTCGGCAACCAATTTGAACCAAGATCTGGGTCAATCCACTTGTGCCTCCACCACTTCAATCCTCCATGGAATGGCAAACTCAAACTATGATAGGAGTTTGGAAGGTGAACATAAAGGGTTCACAACTACAAGGATCAATGAGTGTAGACTCAAGATAAGGAAAAAATCCACTAGAGTTCTCTTGCTCTCCTTTCTCCTCCCATCCATAAGCCATATGTGCTCAATATATAGTCCTCCCAAAGGTAAGTGAAAGGACACATCGAGGCGTTTCGGGGAAAATGGAGGGCCAAAGGTCACCCTATGACCACTTTTTGGGAGTAAAAAGTAATTAACTAATGATTTTTACCATTTTACATGCTACCCGTGGGCTATAGTGATGCAACTCGTGGGTACGCCCATTGTAGTGATGCAGCTAGCATACAGAGGAAAAAAATAGGGAAAATATTGTCTAAAGGATATAGAGTGGATCTGGGTCAGTAAAATGGATCCCATGGGACAAAGAGTGTTGATGCTCACAAGGTGGAAAATGATGCTGTAACAGCTTCATGCTTTGGGATGCATTTTGTTACACCTAAATATCATCATCATGAGACCCATGTCAAATCAATTCTCTAATCCCTGGAGTCTCCCTAATCAAGAATTAATTTAGAGCAAGTTGTTTCCCCTTTTCCATAATGTCTAGTTGGGACGGCGTAGGTTTTGTTCTAGCAAGAAGTGCCCAACTATGTCAGGCGCATATTTCCATCTATCAGACTATGCTGGTGGCTCAGGTTGCCTTGGTGCATCCTACGCTCTCCCTCTCAGGCATAGGCTACCCTCATGCAGGTTGCGTCAAGGTTGGTTAAATTGGATAAAGGTAGATTTTGAGCGAATTCTAGAAGGTGGATGAGGTGGATATATATCCCTAACATCTAGGTGATTTGTCCCATGGTTCCCTAATGTCAAGGGAGGATCCCTTAGTCCTCTCCCCATGATCCTCAACCTACTCTATCCAGTTGGCATTATAAATACAAGGATCCTCTCCATTAGAAAAGGAGGAAGTCTATAGAACTTACATGCTGGTTGAATTAACCTAGGTGATCCCTATCTATCTCTTGGGAGGCATACATTTCCTTTGGAGGCATTGGCTTGGCTTGTTGGAGGAAGATTGCAACGTTAAAGCTTGGGTTGTAATCATCACTCTACTATGTATTTCTCACTCTTTTTACAGTAATATAATCACTTTCCATAAATGTTTTCGTGTTCAATGATATTTATACTTTACTTGCTTAACTATTTACTTGGATCAGTTAGTTTTTAGATGTACTTTTACTGCTTGTTTAGTCTCTATATGCTTTGACAGGTATTGCAGCTATGGATCTGACGACTGCAGAGTTTGGAGCAATAATGAGGAGAAAGATCTTCCGATATGAAGGTAAGGCATCTAATTACCTTGATCTCTAATTTGATCTAGGAAAGTAGTTTTATGTTTTGTTCTCATTTGTTCTAGATCCAATGGGACTAGGGAGATCTAGCTTGCGTCTGCTCGAGTAGATTGTCTGATAACACTCGGTAAGGGGGTGTGCAATTTTTGCACATGGGGTTCAAAATTTCAAAATCATCGATCGGGGACTTATGCATAACATTACCATCTATAAACTTCCTAGACACACTTTTGGGACTCCCCAAAGCCCGATTTTGTTTCATGGTCGGAATTTTCTCGCCTCGGTAGGTATTCAACAGGTGTCCACAAAGGCCTTTTGGATGCGAGATGGAACAAGCCATAGAATGACAACCATGGCTCAAATCAACAAACCGTAAACTCCGTTGGATTTAGGACATAGGGATAGTGCTAGGGTTTCCCCTCTCCTTCGGTCCCATGGTGCAGGTGTAATAATGTAGGTCCATTTTGGAAACTAGGGGTTTTCTCAATAAGGGAGTGTGCAATTTTTGCACATGGCAGTCAACTTTGAAAAATCATCAACCAGGGACTTATGGCTAGCGTTCCAAGAAGGAACCCTCATAGACACACTTGCAGAAGTCCTCAGAGCTTAGTTTTGTTGCACTGTTGGAATTTCGTGGCCCCAGTAGGTATCCAACATGTGTCCCTGAAGGCCTTTTGGATGTGAGATGAAATGAGCCATAGAATAACGACCATGGATCCGATCAACGAACCATTGACTCCATTGGATTCAGGACATCGCGATAGTGCTAGTGGTGCCCCTCTCCTCCAGTCCCATGGCCCAGGTTTCACTTGTAGGTCAATTTTGGAAAATAGGGTTTTGCTCGGTAAGGGAGTTTGCATTTTTTGCACATGGGGGTCAACTTTGAAAAATCATCCAATGGGAACTTATGGATGGCATTCCTAGATGGAACCTTCCTAGACACACTTGTGGGAATCCTCGAAACCTGGTTTTGTTGCACAATTGGAATTCTATGGCGCCGGTAGGTATCCAATAGGTGTCCGTGAAGACCTTTCGAATGAGAGATGGAATGAGCCATAGAATGATGATCGTCTCTCAGATCAAAAAATCATCGAATCCATTATATTCAGTACATTGGGGTAGTGCTAGGGGTGCCCCTCTCCTCCAGTCCCATGGCGTAGGTGTAACTTGTAGGTCCATTTTGGAAACTAGTGTTTTGCTCGATAAGGTAGTGTGCAATTTTTGGACATGGGGGTCAACTTTGCAAAATCAACCGGTGACTTATGGCTAGTGTTCCCATATGGAACCTTCCTAGACACACTCATTGGACTCCCCGGAGCCCAATTTTGTCACACGGTTGGAATTCTATGGCCCCGGTAGGTATCCAATAAGTGTCCCTGAAGGTCTTTTGGATGCGATATGGAATGAGCCATAGAATGACGATCGTGGCTCGAATGAACAAACCGTCGAATCCATTGGATTTAGGAAATTGGGATAGTGCTAGAGGTGCCCCTCTCCTCCGGTCCCATGGTCTAGGTGTCATCTTGTAGGTCCATTTTTGAAACTAGGGTTTTGCTCAGTAAAGGAGTGTGCAATTTTTTCACATGGGTAACTTTGAAAAATCATCAACTCGGTACTTATGTCTAGCATTCCCAACTGGAACCTTCCTAGCCGCACTTGCACAACTACCTGGAACCCAGTTTTTGCTGCACAGTTGGAGTTCTATGGCCCCGGTAGGTATCCAACAGGTGTCCGTGAAGGCCTTTTAGATGCGAGATTGAACGAGCCATAGAATGACGACCATGGCTTGGATCATGAAATCGTCAACTCTGTTGGATTTAGGACATCAGTATAGTACTAGGGGTTCCCGTCTACTCTGGTCCCATGGCCCAGGTGTCAAACTTTAGGTCAATTTTGGAAACTAGGGTTTTACTTAGTAAGGGAGTGTGCAGTTTTGTACATGGGGGTCAACTTTGACAAAATTTGATTTTGATTCTAAAAATAGACATTCAAAGAGTGGAAATAAAACCTACCACACTGCACCCTTGGTATATTTCTATGTCCTTAGTGTGCCACGTCATTTAAAAAATCCTTAGTCTTCCACTTTATTTGGATTTTGACTAATTAATGTCATTTTTAAGAATTCAAAGTTCCAAATAAAAAATGGAGGCAATGTTTCATCGATGATATCCCTCTAATCCTTGCTAGATTTGTTAGATCAAAGTCACCATGAAACTTTGCATGAAGTTATGAGGGATTACTTGCCAAATAACAATGAACAACCATTACATCATTCTTTGTATCAATCAAGAAAATTCAATTTTAAATACATTTTCATGTGAGGATAATCCATCCTTTTTACAAACATAGGACCATGAACATCTTATTTTCCTTCATAAAACAACATTATCGAGAAATATCATTAAACTAGTTAGGTATTTCATTTTCCATGGATTATGTATGATTGCTTTTGCATTATGACAAGTGGAGAATGGACATATGAATGAGGTAAAGCACAAACTAGGGTTTAGTAAGGATTTATATCTTCAAAAATTTTATGAGTGAATTCATGACCAGCTATTAGCTAGCATATTGGAACAAAATAGGGTCTTACAAACTAGATTATATTTGTCACATATATTTGACCATATGTACATGAAGGCCCAATGAATTTTATTACACTTTAGTTATGCATTGCTTTCCATTGTACTTGTTACTTTTCCATTGTTTTTAGCATGCTATAGTAGGCACACTTAAACTGAACTTCATATATGGTCATGTACATATAGTTTGATGAAATACGGTAGCATTGATGAACTGTGTAGCATCTATTAGACTTCCTCTTAGTTTGTGAAAGTGTCATAGGATTACATTGATGATATGTGTAGCATGTTACTATTATGATAGAGGTTATTCAAGAATATTTTGACTTATTTTGTTAACGTTTTTTCCTTGCAACATATTTTCCTTGCAACCATAATCCTAATCAATGGGTATGAACCCCTGGAGTTGACAAAAAACACAATTTTAAATTAGATATCAAATTAGCATGCATGTGCTAAGTTCATTGAACTGTTGAAAGGTATTATTAGTTTTTCCATTGACATAATGTTTTCATAACACAATGGTGAGATGTTACTTGATCAATGCAATAAATTTAAGAGAATAAATATTGCTTAAAATGTAATTATATAAATTTCAATAGCATAATTTATCATTTTTGGAAGAGATAAATCATCACAAGCACAAGCAGAAATTCAAGAGAAAATATGGAATATATTGTATCATGCATTGATATCCAAATGTTTGTAATACAAAATATGGCAAATTCGTTGGCCCTCAAATGGCCTGTCAATGTACATGTATCCCTAATTACAACAATGTGTACATGTATGTCAATGTGCATATATCACTCTAACGCGCGTGCGTTTTGGAATCCTATCCTACATGTTAATTGACATGGCAGGATCGAAGTCCGCCCATGCCTAGTTCTAAGAAACGCACACGCGTTTTCAATTTGCTAAATTATAGCTCATTTTGCAAATGCATGATTGCACCTAAAGTGTCCCTCAACTTTGTGCGAGGGCCGAAAAGCAATGTGAGATTTATTTAGAACTTTCATATTTTTAAGACAATAATAGATCCATAAGCAGTCAACTTATGGCCGATCTCATTCATCAACATGGATGCTTATTGTGGAATTCAAATTTAATGATATCTTCAATTATTCTTTTAATGTTGAGTTCAAAATTCTATATAATGAGGCTAAGTTCAAAACTCCTTGTCCCTATTCTAGTTTGGTTTGCAATCTTTGTTTGTTTCCTTGCCTTCACAAGACCAAATCTCAACAAAAAATCGATATTAGTATTACTATTTAATTTATAATTTATTACTTATATATATATATATATGGGGATTACCCCATGCCTACCATCTTGGCAAGTTCAAATGCAGAAAAGAACCCCACGTTGTCTCACTAAGTCTACACATAGAGGGGAACTCCATAACTTCTCAACCCAGATCGATTCCTTTTTCCCAAATCCACGTCCGTTTTAGGGTTTTCCCGTAGACACTTGATAGAGACACTCCTAGTTGAAAGTGTCTCTATCAAGTGTTTATGGGAAAACACTAGAAACCCAGAGCCTAGCCTAAAAACCCTATTTTTGAATCCAAATAATTATACACTTATATGCAAAGTTTGTGACATGTATATAGCAAGGGTGAATACAACTAAAAACAAATAAAGTGCAATCCATATCTGACCCAAAATACATAAACAAAGAGGCCAAATGGCCTAGAATCCAATGAGCATGATGGCGACAATGGTGACAATGAGTACAATGATGATGATGGTGATAATGGGCGTGAGGATAGATATGGTGACGGTGACAATGAGACAAAGTAAATTAGGTTGATGGTGGATGAAAGATGATTGATGGGGACGAGGATGGTGGAACCATGAGCAATAGGATGACGAAGCTTGATGGTTATTGTGGTAGTGGGCATGGTGTTGGTGACAATGTTTTCCTAATAGTGGAGTTCAACATTAAGCCTGGTAACGTTAGAGCTTGGATCCTATCGTAGAAACACAAGAGCATATCCTGAAAACCCTAGTGGGTAGTGTAAACCATAGATAATCACAACAAAACCCTATTATGTATCCTAATACCTTTCCTAAATTATGGAAACTCATTCCCTATACAAAATCCAACAACTCGTGTCCTATAAAAAATACATGGTAACTCGTGCCCTATAGAAAATCCGACATCTCGAGTCGTAGATCCAAAATACATGGAAACTCTTGCCATAGATACAAAGTACATGGAAATGGGTGCCCAAAGGTGCCACATCATGGCTAATGTACATAACATGGTGTGTCAAGCATTGTGACCAGCCCAGTCACTCCCAGGCGCATCTCCAAAATTGATCTTCCTCTTCTTGTAGCTACTCGTATCTCAAGTCTTCTTCTATCTAGGAGTAGACCGTCTCTCCACGCTCTGAAACAAATGATATAAGATACCATCATTTTCAAGCATTTGTAACATTTACCACATTTATAAAATGAATGTAGAATTCAAATATTAAATAACTCACTGCTGATGCGAGTGGGAGACGAGAGGCAGGTGTACTGGATCTGCTAAGCCTCTCAGTAATTCCACCCTACAACATTTACGACAATCATTTCATTGAAAAATAATAATTCCTTAAATTAATTTTGGTTAATGCATCAAAACATTTTCATAAATTAACTTGATTGTCACCGTGAACACCTCTGACAATGGATGTGGCTGGGCTTCTGGGCTAGCAGGTGGAGCAGTTGGTTGGACGACCTAGTCCGATGCAATCATGGGGGAGGCGCATATGTAGATGTAGAAACTATGGGTGAAACCACTGTAGATACATGGGAAGATAATAAAATAGTAGTTGCCACAATAGTGGCGGGAATTGGAGATGATATGGTGGAAGAGGACATGGTGCTATGGGGTGGAGGAGGACGTTGTGGACGATGAACCATTACTGCCTGTACAATAGGAGGCATTGACCCAAAAGGGCTAGGGGGGATGTTGAGGTATGGTGAATGGGAGGGAGGTCCTTAATAGAGGGAGAAGGATGGATAGAAAGGAGGTTATGGATGAAGGGTGGGAGTGGACAAATGGGGGAGGATGGAGAAATGGGGGGGCGGGGATGAATGGGGGAGGATGTATAGATGGGGGGTGTGGACGAATGGGGGAGGATGTATAGATGGGGGGTGTGGACGAATGGGGGAGGATGGATGGATAGGCTAGTATGGACAAAGAGGGGAGGGTGGATGGAAGGGACGGGGTGGACATAGGGAGGGGTTTGGATGGAAGTGAGAGGGGCGACTCATGGGAGAGGGTTGAAACATGGGACTAAAGTGGCTTGCAGTTGTTGGTTTCCCCTGCGTACAAATTTGTAATATCATAGTTTAGTAAACAAAAATCAAATTAAACCATAGTATGTCGTAACGTTTGAAATTAAAGGTGTGCTTTTAACTACATATTGTACCTGTGTATATGGTGATCTACCGACTCCTAGAAGAGATGGTTGATCATCGTAGTCGATGCATACCTGTGGACACCAAAACGCATGTACGTTATAAACATATTAAACAAGTAATTATTAAATCAATCAAAATATTAAAAAATATTGTATGAACTATCATCATGTATGTCATAAATATAAATACATAAAATATAAATGGCATAAGTAATAACAATATTGTGTGGGGTACTAAAAATACCTCCATGTGAGGTGTCGCAATTTCAGTTGCAGCTGCCATTGTTGCATCCAAGTTGGGAGATGTTGCATTATTCCATGACGGCATCTTAGCTCTAAATAGATGCACATTGAAATAATAGTTTAATTCAAGCACAAATACTTTAAAATTACTTTACAAATTATCAAGTGATGATTGAAAACACATTACAAAATGTGTTAACCTGCTCCATATAGAAGCCCTCGATCGGGATAGGGAAAGTGTGCCCGCAATGGTGAGAAAGATGTGTCATTTTCCCTCTCGAACTAGAAGGCCCAACATGGATACCACCGGTGACAGGTCTATCATGACTCTGTCCTGAAGGTCTTGCACCTGCGTCTCTATCAGGGTCAACCTGTCTCTCCACTGTAGTAGTTGCTACAAAGGCAGTGTCTCTAAGCAGTCCCCATGCAACACTCCTCATCATGCCCTTGATATGATTAACTTTGTGGGGCAACTGAGGTGGCTGGGGAGAGGGTTTGGGCTTGCCCCTAGGAGCTGGTGGCCCTCTTAGTGGGTTCCTCATAGCAGCAGGTCGATCTTTGGCAGAGCCACGCCCAACGCCCTGGAACTTGGTTATGTCAAAATAGTTGACATTTAAACCAAGCGCAAAATCATCCCACATTTTTCGAAGGAAGTACTGTGGAACCTCTCTATTATTGTAGGGAGGTTTATCGTAAACCATGAACCACCTATGTATCCAATTGTCCCTACATGGTTTGAAATGACACCAATCCATGCACATACATGGCTTTCTAATCTTCAATGGTTGTTATGTTCTTGGATCGGTGAACATATTGTACAATTGGGCCTTTGTAATATTCAAATATTTTATTTCCTCCTTGGAAATGCTTGTGGAATAATAATCCAGCATCCTAGCTCTATATTCAGTCATGTTAGTCAATTGGTGATGTGCATGGATGAGGGAGTCAATTGAGCTCTCAATTGAGGTGGCAAGGGACACTCGAGATGGTTCCCCTGTGTTTCTTAGATCTCGAGTGTGCACTCTCATTTCATTTACATAATGGTTCAAGTCATCTTGGTCAACATTTGGTTGGGGGTTTTGATTTTCTTGGGCATTTGGATTTTGTTCAGGGTTTTCATTGGTTCCAAGATTAGTGTTTTCTTGTGTTCCACCAGATTCCATGTTAACATTTTTGTTAACACCTAAAAAGTGCTCACTAGCTCATTCCCTTACTCACATGACCCATTTGTCCACTTTTCCACCATCTGAGCCTCTGAAACCAACAAAAGGTCACCAAAAGACCTTAGTACACCCCTTTTTCCATTAAAAAAGATTATTTTTCCAAGAAAATCATAAAAAACCCTCAAAAAGGGTCCAAATTCCCAAAAATATTAAAAAGGGAATTAAAATATTATTTTTATTCAAAAAAGGAAAAAGGAGGGAAAAGTACCTAAACCATGTTGGTCAATACCATTTGGTTTCCACAAAACCACAAATGGAATTTCCCACCACCAAAATAAAAAGGTGGTAGGGGCTCCTCATTTCACATCCATCCATTATCTCATCCTTATGCTGCTGAAATCTCCCCTGAGCATTTTTAGCCATTGAAGCAACCTTGGAGAAGGAGACCTCTTGGAGTTTGGAGCTACTCATCTTGGGAGTTGCTCAACATCAACCTTCACCATTGAAGGTAATATCGCAAGCACTTGCTTGCCCCCCATTTTTCAAATACAAAAAAATATTTCTTATGTTTCTTGTTCTTGATTTTGAAATGTTTACATTATTTGCTTAGATTCTTGCTTAGATCCATGAATAGTATTGTTTATTTAGTTTATTGTTTTTATTTCTATTGAAACTGCTGCTACTAGTTAGCAGGTGCCCATAGCACTAAGCCTGGTTGCAAAACCGGGCCAACAGTTTTTGGCGACTCCGCTTTGGTTTGAACTATAGATCTCTAGTTTTGCCTTTAATCTTAGTTTTTTATGAGTTTTTAACCTTTAGATCCATAGATCTGCCATCTTAGACAGCAGATCCATTGCTGCTCTGAGATTTGGCCCCATAAACAGCCCGAAATTTTCAATTTTTGGGTTCGTTTCTCGGTTTCCGTGCACGGCTTCCGCCTCGCGGCTTTTTGCCAGACAGTCGCACGGTCCATCGTGACTTTTCTGCCTTTTTCCGCACGGTCCATCGCGGATTTTTTCCAGACAGTCGCGCGGTCCATCGCGACTTTTCTGCATTTTCCCGCGCTGCTCATCGCGACTGTGTGGCTAAAACCCGCGCGGTCCATCGCGACTGTGCGGCCAAAACCCGCGCGGTCCATTGCGACTGTGTGGCCAAAACCCGCGCGGTCCATCGCGACTGTGCGGCCAAAACCCGCGCGGTCCATCGCGACTGTGCGACAGAAACCCGCGCGGTCCATCGCGGCTTTCCTGTCAAAACCCGCGCGGCTGAATTTTTCATTCGGCCATCCCGATTTTGAAAAATATTTTTTACTGTACTTTCTGCCCATAGCACATTTTTTACAGTATTAAATTCTGCATATTTTACAGCTTTGAAAATTTTTTTTACTATTTAAAAGTGCATATGTAGAAATCTTTTTAAAAATTTTCAAGAAAGTGAAAGAAAGACTCATTTTGCATTTTCATCTAGATTCAAATTTTTTCTTGTTTACTTCTTTAGAATCTTGCCCTTAGCAATTTTTCTTGAAACGAAGAAATCCATTTATTTCTTTTAAAAAGAAGTTTATTATTTGCTTTCATAAATCCAAGAAATCCTTTGTTTTTTGAGCTATTTTCTGAAAAGCATTTAAATTCCTTTTAGTGAAAAAAGTCATAAATATTTGCTTTTTATTTTCGAAAAATCCTTTATTTTTGAAAATTTCCCTTAAAGCATTTAATTTTTTCAAGTTCAGTTTACAACACCTCACGTGCACTCACACGATCACTTAATTGAACTAAGCCTTAAAACAAACCTTAATTTGAACACACTTTTAACCCCACTTGGGGAACACTAAAAGAATTCTTGTAGCTAGGTAGTATTGGGGGGATAGGTGTTCCAATAACACCCCTTAGTTCTTACATCTGAGACATAGAAGTTGTCCAATTAGGGAGCTAAAATCTCTTAGTACTTTTTGGCGCGGTCACAACCGGTTTGTGGGAAGGCCTCTCCCCTAGGAGGGTTGAAGTCGCGAGGATGGTTCCGGAAGCCTGAGTGGGATACCGAAACCCATTCAGTAACCGAAGGGCTACCATTCGCAGTTCTCGGGATACCCCGTATTGGGATATTGCGATCAAAGGACCAAACGGCAGATTTACCTTTTCTCGACGCGTCATGAACGGAGTATCCTAGTAGCCTGTCTTTAGGATTGATTACCCGGTGTCCCTCCCGGTAGGGGGATATCTAGCCGTTGTGTCAACATTCATATTGTCTGACTTGGATTTCATCACCTTGCAGAGGATATCATCTGTTTGAGTCACAATACTTTTAGATTAGGTGTTTGCATGATTTCAACCTACCTGTGGTCTAGTTACACCTATTTTTTCTAGGAGCCGTTTGCATGTTGGTATTCTGACCAGTTGTTGCATTCCTCCACTTATTGTAGCACAACTGCTAGAATAAGTGCCTTTTTTGAGGATTGATTTTTTGGCCTGAGAGCCTTCTTTTTTCACTCCCCTTCTTGCACCCTTGGTTGCATTAGGGTTTTGAGTCTTTTATATATATCACCACCTGATACTTAAATAAATTTTTTACCCAAACACATATTCTCACCATTGAGAATTTTAGACGCTGTCGTCGTCTACAGGGCGAACTCCCAGAGTTTAGTCCACTTGGCTCTCCACGTCACGGACGCAGAGCCTTATCCCTTGATTCGACACATCGTCAATCAATTAGACAGTCATCCGATTCTGACACACCTCACTTCACCTTTGATTTGGAGGTAGAATCCGAAAACCCCACAGAGTTACCACCAACCACCATTATGTCTGGAACACCATTTGATCCACTATTTACAACTACCATAGGTCATACATCTACAGACCCTTCTGTTGTCGTACCATCCACGGCAACAACCACCCCCCTGGGTATGCCCAATATGGGTAACACTCCACATTTAGGAATGCCTAACACAGGGCCACCACCTGTCATGGGTATACCCAACATGGGGGTCATACCCCCTTTGGTTTCCACAAACCCCATCCCAGGACTCCCTAGTGCGATTCCCAACCCAAATGCAACCCATGTTGCACTTGGGAGTGCTATCCCAGGAATCCCTAGTGCGATTCCTAACCCAAGTGTAACCCCAGTTGCACTTGGAGGCGCTGGCCCATACCAGACTACACCTATTGGAGGGCACATACCCTCCATACCTAGCATACCTTTAGGCGCTACTGGACCCCTACACCATACCACAATGGCTAGGCATGTCCCAGTTCCAGTCAACACATCTGCTAGTCTACCATACATGGCAAGTCTGAACCTGCCTGATTTAGCTAGGCTCACAAATGACCCCATCAGACATGATCCTGCGTGGCCCCATATGCCCACTAAACTTCCCTCTGACATCCCTAAGTTTGAGGGTAAGGCAGGAGAAGACCCCCAGAACCACATCATGTCCTTCCATTTATGGTGTTCCTCCAACTCCATAGTGGACGACTCAATCCGCCTCCGGCTTTTACAACGCACCTTCACTGGCTCTGCAGCCAAATGGTATATCGAGCAACCCCATGGGACGCATTCCACATTTACCTCCCTTGCCTCGACCTTCCTACAGTTCTTTCAGTTACCTGTCCGCTATGATGCGGGCGTCGAGATCCTACTGTCTTGCAGACAGAACATGGCCACGCATATCACTGACCATATTCATGATTGGCGTCGGCGTCGAAGCCTATGCAAAATTAAATTAGACGACCGTATCTTTTTAGACTGGTTCCTTAAATCCCTCCTTCCTCTCATTGCGAAGGATGTAGCATCTGAAAGACCCCAGTCTGAGGAAGAGGCCATCCTCAAGGCCCAACAGTTTGATCTTATCTACGCCCAGTCAGGTTACCTATACACGATCATACCTGACGCCCCACGAGGTGACTCTTCACGTGGTGACGCACCGGGGGCATCACATGCCGCTGATGGCATCATTGGCCAAATTACCCCGCAACCTAAACCTTTCAGCATGGTGAGCACCATGCCCACCCCAGACCTCTCTAGGGCCACATCTAGTTCCGGAGCAACAACTTCTTATGCTCCAACAAACCAGACCCATCACATTCATGGACCCTCTTGTCCACAACATTGTTATGGGAAAGCGCCATCAGCCTATGTACCTCCTACATACTATGCTCAACCTACTACACAGAACCCCATTCAGTTCTCACCACAACCGTTGCAGTACCCACAGCAAACTGCACCAACTAATCCACCACATCCAATAGCTCAGGGGTACCAACAACCCCAACAGGCAATGGGACCACCTCCAGCTCAACCCGCATACTACCCACCGCAACCTGCTCCCGCACCTACGGCTCCGCAGAATCCCCCCAATGCTCAAGGGCATGTGTACGCACAACAACATCAGCCCCAATACCAAAATAACCAACGCAACCAGGGTGGACAACCAAACCGCGGAAGAGGTCGTAACCGTGGAAACAACCAAAACCATAACCAAGCTCCACCACCTCCCAATCCTCCCAAGAATAACGATGCTGCTCCTCCCAACCGCAATGCGGATCGGAATCCCAAGCAGCCTAGAAATAATAACCTCATAACAAACCACCCTTGTTCTATCTGCGGGGTCTATGGTCATTACACGCATTCTTGCCCACATTTGGAGCGAGCTCGGCAACTCTGGACCGACGATGCACATCGTCAAGGGCAAGCGGCTCCTCAGCCGCCACCCAACCCTCCACCACCTCAACATCAACCCTTGGTGCTGCAAAACCCCTTTCCAAACCAGGGTGTAGTGAACACTCAGTCGTTAGCCCCCCCTCAGGGCAACGTGCCACCACAGCAGATCACTTATGCAGCCCCTGATCAACCCATGTTCGATTCAGGTACTCACCATTTGTTCATGATGTCGACTACCGCTGCCAACCTCCAAACCCGTCAGAACCAATATGGCTCCACCTCTGAAGCCCCTCCCACCGACAAAAACACTAATGTTAATCCCACAGATCAAACGTTACGTATACCTCCGGCTCCACTTGATGGCGCTTCCAAAGCACCTCTCTTCCCATTTTGTCGTATCAACAATAATCCCAATGCTCGGGCTGCGTCGAATTACAACATCGTAGACGACTTAGCCCAGTCTCCTGCATCCATGTCTGCTTTAGAAGTTTTGAAAAACTGTCCTTCACAGCGCAAGACTTTACTCTCTTCCATTGGCGCCATTGACCCCAATGATTCACAGTTGATCGCGTTTGATTCAGACCAGTCTGAACCACGACTGCCTTCCTCATTAGCATTCCAAGTTTCCGTTTCTGTTCGGAATCTTGTCATCCATCGGTGCATTATCGATGAAGGGGCCTCCACATGCGTCATGTCCACATTCGTTTGGCAGAAGTTGGGATCCCCTACTCTCCAGCAGTCCACCACTGCATTACGAGCCTATGACGGCCGTTCGGCTCAACCCCAAGGCATTTTAGCCAATGTCCCTGTCCAGCTGGCGGGTAAAACCGTGCTCATTGACATTGAGGTCATCAATGCCCAACTAGACTATAACCTTTTACTTGGTCGCAGCTACATGTATGCCATGCGGGCTGTTGCCTCATCCGTATTTCGCACCATGCAGTTCCCCCATGAGGGACGCATGGTCAAGGTCGACCAGCTCACCTATTACGATCCCAAGGCCCCCGCCACACCTGAAAATGTTCTCCCCATGGTTGAACAACCTGTTTGTGGTGCGACTACCTCATTCATTTCCTCAATAGGACCTGGACTTTACTCCGAGGCACCGATGACCTCTACTTTCCAGGCCATTCCACCACTGTCACCGGAGACCCACGTAGCGAACCTCTGTACTCTTTCACAGAATACACAACCACCCGGTAATCAACCACCTTTGTTCCCTAAACCACCAGTGGTCCCTAGTCACATCGGTGTTACACCCATCCACACAATCCCCTTTCTATTCCCTCCTTCGGGCGTAGTAAGCGCTCCAATTATGGCTACCCTTAGTCTCCCCGGGTTAACATTGGGATTACCTATGTGGTATATTTCGCCTCCCGTTCCACCGCCGACACCAAATGTCATCCTACAACCGGTGCAACCCATTGTTACTTCTACCCAACCACCTCCTGGTATCACGACTCCTTCGTCGTCGATGAATCCCCCTCCATTCGTTCGACCCACTGGGGGCAGAGGCCCACAACCATACACTGCGGTTCCCCCACCCAAGGCAGTTAAACCTCCCTCTGTATTTCGTGCTCCTCCAAAATGCTCGCTGTGTGATGAGTTAGGCCATCCAACCCATCAGTGCCCACAGTTACCTGCATTGCAGGAACACATGCAAATGCTGGACGACGACCCCAACATCCCGGTGGTCAAACTAGATCCAAACCCAATGCCTCGTGATAAATCACTGCGTACCAACCACCCATGTGCGATATGCGGTATTTACGGTCACTACTCCCACAACTGTCCTGACATCCCAGACTACAGAGCAGCTCTCTACGAGATGAACAATTTGGACCTAAAGACGGAACCCCCTACTATCGAGGAGATCTACCCTCCCACATCATCCTCATCCAGAGAGATTAACACCATCTACATGATCTCTTCGACTACCACTACCTCATCACTCGATTTGACCACTCAAATCTCCCTCAATGATGAAAAGGTTCTCGAGATTCCTACTACCTTTGATTATCCCGGGGAAGACATGCACCATCGTCCATACTTCCTCCCGGAAGAGACTTCATCCACCACCGCTACCCAATCCGTGGTTGAGTCCAAGGATTTCCTTCCTACTAAAATCGACTGGTTAACGGATCCCATGGCCGATATTTCTTCCGTCATCCACATTGACATCTCTGACCCACTTGGTTCCCTTCATACCATCACATTAGGAACCTCCCACAGTGAGCATGAGATCAGAGAATACCAACAACTGTTCCAAGAATTCACTGAGGTCTTTACTTGGTCAGATACCGAAATGCCTGGCCTTGACCCTGCCATTTATACGATCTCCACTGGATACCCTTCTGTCCGCTCGGCCCCTTCCATTGATCCCTTTGACACACACGTTCAACCCTTTCAAATCGACCAGGAAACCACATGTCCACAACATGGGGGCAGGCCCAAAACCTTGCCTACTCATCATCATCGTGATCCTCGTCGGAGATACTGGGGGCATCCACCCCACAAAGGGAATCCCCCATCATCATATCATCACTTCGGTATGCCACCACGACCCACAGCCTCATGGTATAACACCCCGCCAGCAGTTGCTCAATGCCCTATTGATCTCTCTCTGAGACAACATCTGCACCACATTGACACCTCTGAGTTAGGGGGCATAATAGATTACCTCGACCCCGGGATAGGGGGCATGATCAATCATTTTGAACCTTCCCCATCATCTCTATCTCAACACCTCAATGAGCCCATCGTTCAAACCAACACATATGTGATCCACAATCACAAACCCCATGCACATAGCATGGGGGCAGGTCATTAACCCTGCTCACTTTTTCATATTCGTGATCTCAACCATTTTTGAGGTCACATGTCACTTGTATATTTCAGTTGATTTGATACACCTAGTATTTTGCCCCCACGGGTTATCATTTCTCCCCACCACTGCATCCTTCGCTTGGTGAGATCACCTTTATTTGTAGCCATTTTTTAACCTAGTTCTTTCCTTTAACCATTCCGGAGTCCTTATGACCTCCGTTTTTCGCACCATTTGCACTGCCGGATTCATATTTCCGTGCCCATGATGATGCTTGAGATCATTTCTCGCTCTCACCAGGACCAATATCAACATTGTGTCCCGACACCTTGTCGCCTCAGTTTGCGTACCACTTCAGCTGCTCTCCGTTTTTGATATATTTGATATCATCGGATTCATTTTTCCGAGCTTGTGATGTTGCTTGAGATCATTTCTCGCTCTCACGCCCAGATTTTTAGGGCATTTTTCCATGCCCCCCTTGTCACCTTGGTTTGCGTGCCACATCCACCGTTCTCTGTTTTTGACCATATTTATATCGCTGGATTCAGTTTCCCGCGCTTGTGATGATGCTTGAGATCATTCCTCGCTCTCACGCCCATACTTTTCGGCCATTTTTTCAAGATGCCCTCTCATCACCTCGGTTTGCGTGCCACATCAGCTGTTCTCCGTTTCCGACAATCCTTATGTCACTGGATCCAGTTTTCCGCACTGATGATGATGCTTGAGACCTTTTCTCACCCTCGTCAATCCATTTTTGTTCGGTATAAGTTTATCCCTTTTTCGGGCCGAGCAACCCGTTTTACGAAAAAGGCACTTAGGGAGTTTCTGTTAAGCTCTTTTCTGACTCCTAAAACAATGAAAAGATCGCCGAGCAATCTTGCTTCCTTTCATGCTCGCTAAACGTATCTGAAAGGGCGTCTACCTGGTATAAGTTTACCCCTTTTCCGAACCTTGTAGACTAATTACGAAAAAGGTATACTCTAGTCACATCGGCTAGAAGAGTTCTCCATTCGCATCATTTTATGCTTTTTCGGGCCTGGGAGACTAAACTTACGAAAAATAAACACCAATAGAGTCCACTTACCGTTTTCAGACTCTCTAAACATGAAAGCAACCATGAGCATGCGCCATCCTGGGCTCACAAAATCCACAGGACCGTACCATTTCAGAGCACACTTTTATCCCTTCTTGGAGCTCATTAAAACTACGAAGAAGGAATCAATGGTGCCTCTTGGCACCACAACACATCATGTATACTCACATAGCAGCTTCCCCATTTTGGTCGCCTTTGTTCAGAGTATTCTGCAGTATGTCACCCTGAAACTCCCTCGACAGCTACCATCAGCTGCACCCCCCCAGAGTCAGTACATACCCTTCAGTCCCTAAAAGATAATCCCCACACCTACAAGTCAGTTCCCTATGCTGCCAGGTCAACCATGTCATCATGCTCTGAACAAAGGAAGTTTGAGTCTACCCATTTTTTGACCCAGTTACTTCCCATCCCCACAAGTATGTCAGTCCTACCAGCAGTACTACATCACTTCAGTTCTACACCTCGTGCTCCTATCAAGGAAACATCATTGCCTTGTTAGTTGCTGGTCTCCCTCTGTCGACGACAACCACATTGATTCCAGAAGATAGACCTAGAGGTCCCTGTGTCTTGGACTCATTACCATCTATGATGAGTGCCTACGAATCATTTCGAGAGGAATCCTTACTGCCTCTCCAAATGGTTGTTTCTCACATGCTCGACTTCAACACCTTGATCGCATCGTTGAGACTCGCAAAGGGTATTGGTCCGTTCAGTTATTAGTCGAAGACCCCGGATACCTCCTGACTCCTCCACATTTGAGAGTATTCCTATGGATAACACCAGTTACACTTTTTCTATAGATATCCGGGTTGCGCATGGCGACAGTATTCAGATTTACCCCAGTTTCATACTCCCTCGAGTATACAGTTACATTATTTCTCAGAGATGACTCATAGTCTTTGAGTCCCTACAGATGTTGGACACCTTCAGTTTCAGCAGTACCTCAGTTATTCCAGTGTATCAGTTATTGAGATCAGCCATGATCATGAGTATATCCCACAATAATGTCCCCTCTGGACCATTATGATGTACCGGTATATTTCTTTACGTATTCGATCCCCCTTCTTGGGACTAATTGTTTTGTATATGTCTTGATACGAGCATGGGAATGCCCGCCTCGTCCTTTATCAGAGATTATACCTCATTCATATTGAGGCCATGTAATATTTTTTGTTTTTTGCAGCTTCCAAGGGCCGTGGCTCCAGTCTCCAACCGGTCTCTTCTCTCCCCTAAACCTCAGAAAAAAAGGACAAAAGAACTATGATGTCTATCGGCCATACGATGAGCTCCTTCCCTCACACATCAGGGGGCAATCTGTTAACACCTAAAAAGTGCTCACTAGCTCATTCCCTTACTCACATGACCCATTTGTCCACTTTTCCACCATCTGAGCCTCTGAAACCAACAAAAGGTCACCAAAAGACCTTAGTACACCCCTTTTTCCATTAAAAAAGATTATTTTTCCAAGAAAATCATAAAAAACCCTCAAAAAGGGTCCAAATTCCCAAAAATATTAAAAAGGGAATTAAAATATTATTTTTATTCAAAAAAGGAAAAAGGAGGGAAAAGTACCTAAACCATGTTGGTCAATACCATTTGGTTTCCACAAAACCACAAATGGAATTTCCCACCACCAAAATAAAAAGGTGGTAGGGGCTCCTCATTTCACATCCATCCATTATCTCATCCTTATGCTGCTGAAATCTCCCCTGAGCATTTTTAGCCATTGAAGCAACCTTGGAGAAGGAGACCTCTTGGAGTTTGGAGCTACTCATCTTGGGAGTTGCTCAACATCAACCTTCACCATTGAAGGTAATATCGCAAGCACTTGCTTGCCCCCCATTTTTCAAATACAAAAAATTATTTCTTATGTTTCTTGTTCTTGATTTTGAAATGTTTACATTATTTGCTTAGATTCTTGCTTAGATCCATGAATAGTATTGTTTATTTAGTTTATTGTTTTTATTTCTATTGAAACTGCTGCTACTAGTTAGCAGGTGCCCATAGCACTAAGCCTGGTTGCAAAACCGGGCCAACAGTTTTGTTCATTCATTGTGTGGGTTTACACTCTGGAATTGAAAATGTTAATTTTTTAGCATTAATTCAACATACTCTAGGATCTTTACTAAGAGAATAACATGGACAACATATCAAGCATAATAAAGCATATCAATCACACCAAGCAATCACATGAGACAATAGACACACAGATTTTCACTGGGGAGAACCATAAAGGTGAAAAACCCCACAACTTCCTCAGATATAGAAAGAGCAATGATACAACCCAAGTACAAGAGATAGTATTCTCTAGCAGCTACTCCTCCTTCCTCACTTGTGCACCACTTTCTGGAGAGTGTAGAAGTGAATAATGAGATGATCAAATAGAGTTCCTCCCGCACTCTATTTATACATGACCCACCTGCCTAATAAACTATCAGGGCTAACTTGTCTAACTCAATCTAATAACCCATGGTAATACTAATAAGGGCCGACCCCACACTTGGTGGTCTAATAACCCATCACATGCAAGTTGTGACACTTGTAAATACAAATGACGACACTTCCGTATAGAGGAATAATAACATCTCTATAGTAGTACAATGTACATAGGTTAAATACATTTCGAAGTTAGATATACATAAACACTCCCTCTTAACTAGGAAGGTATTTCTTGACACAGATCTGAGAGCACAAGTCTTCTTCTCTGGATCATCATCACTAGACCATTGTCATCGTCACTTCTGCTATTATCTCAGTCAATCTTCGATCTACTCATCATAGGAAGTTCTACAGAGCCAGTCCTTTTTCATATTGGATGTAGGCCTTCCACCTATAGTTCTTCATCATCTACAGAGCCAACCCTTTTTCATGTTGGATGTATCATAGAGCCAACCCTTTTTCATACTGGATGTGACCTAGAACAAATCTAGGATTTCTACCACAGAGCCAGTAATTTTTCATACTGGATGGGACCTAAAAAAAATCCAGGATTTCTACCATAGAGCCAGTCCTTTTTCATACTGGATGGGACATAGAAAAAATCCAGGATTTCCGCCACAAAGCTAGTCCTTTTCATACTTGATGGGACCTAGAACAAATCTAGGATTTCCACCACAGAGCTAGTCCTTTTTCATATTGGATGGGACCTAGAACAAATCTAGGATTTTTGGCATACTGTGGAATCCTTAGGACTTATTACGTGCAACACAAAATCTGGCCAGAGCATCCTAGGACTTATTATGGGAAAACAACCCAACCTATTGGATCTCCCAGGGAAATATTACATGTCCTCCCATAGCAATGCCTCAAAAGAGCATACCAGAACTTATTACGGGCACACAGCCCAACCTATCGGATCTCCCAGGTCAACTTATATGCTCATCTACACAACTTATCCACGGCCATAGAGCATCAACCTGATACTCATCACACATCATCTTGATGTACATAATCACATGATCATCCTGATCATCATCATAGAATCTTCCTGATGCATATCATGTGGAGCAACATCCTGAAGCTCGTCATCCATGATCATCCTGATCATACAATGTATCCACTTGATACATATACAAATGCATGACCCACCTAATCATAAAAAGCATCCACCATGATTCATATACAAATATATGATCCACCTGATCATAACAAGCATCCAACATGATACACATACAAATACATGATCCACCTAATCATAACAAGCATCCAACCTGATGCATATACAAATACATGATCCACCTGATCATAACACGCATCCAACATGATGCATACAGAGCAGTAACTGGAGCATCGTCTTGATGCTCATCATTCAGCGCTTACATCCATAGCCATGGGAAGGATCCTCCTCTCACCATGATAGGAATGGATCCTGCAAATGTGTCCATCACTTCTTCCTTGAAGTGTCATCAATCTGAAGAACACCAAGCCTCTCTCTGAAGTAATCAAACTTCACTCTGGCTAGTGGTTTCGTCAACACATCTGCAACCTACTTATCCATCGCAACATACAGGAGCTTCACTTCTCCTCTTTGCACCATATCCCTGATATAGTGATATTTGATCTCAATGTGCTTTGACCTGTCATGGAACACCGGGTTCTCAGACAGCTTCACACAACTCTGGTTGTCACAAAAGATACCAGTAGCATCCAACGGGAGATCAAATACCTCAGACAATAGCTTCCTCAACCATACTACCTCACAACTAGCTGAACAAGCTGCAACATACTCTGCTTCGGCTATACTTCCTGCTAAACCAAGAGATCACACCCGATCCCATATTGAAGAAGCACCCAGAAGTGCTCTTCCTAACTGCAGCACTGCCAACCCAATCTGAATAAACATAACCCTGTAGTTTAAAATTTTGATTCACATCATACTTGAGCCCATAATCAATTGTACCCTTCAGGTACCTCAGAATATGCTTTACAGCAACCAGGTGAACACCTCTGATATCCGTCAAGAATTGGCTCAATGTGTTCACCGTAAAGAAAATATTTGGTCTCGTGTTCGTCACGTACCTCAAGGATGCAATCATTTGACGATACATAGTGACATCAACCAAATCAGATGAAGCACCACATAGAAGCTTCAGGTTTGATGCCATAGTTGTGGCCATGGCCTTGCAGTCCATCATCCCGAACCTCTTCAGGATCTCTACTGCATACTTCCCTCGTCCAAGGAAGATCCCATTTGTACTCTGCCACACCTCCATGCCTAGAAAATAGTGCATCATCACGAAGTCCTTCATCTCGAACTCGACAGCAAGCTTCCTCTTCGTGTCGGCAATCAGTCTATCCTCACCCGTAACAAATAGGTCATCCACATACAAGAGTAGAATCACAGGATTGCCTTCCTCAATATTGTAGTAGATGTTGGAATCTGCTTTACTCTTGGTAAATACCAAACTGGATAGAAAACTATCCATCCTACCATACCAAGTCCTAGGATCTTTCTTCAAGCCATACAAGCCTTTCTTCAACCTGCACATGTATGACTCCCTATCATGTGCTTCAAAACCAAGTGGCTGCTCCACATACACTTCCTCTTCGACTACACCATTCAAGAAAGCTATCTTGACATCCATCTGGTGTATCTTCCATTTCATCACTACAGCCAGAGAAACTATTGTTCTGATGCAAGTGTATCTGGATAAAGGAGCAAAGGTCTCTTCATAGTCTATTCCCTCTTTCTACGAGAAGCTAGAAGCTACAAACCTTGCCTTGTGCTTCTCTATGCTACCATCTGCAGCATGCTTGATCTTTAAGATCCACTTGGAAGTCACAACAAACTTCGCTTCAGGTCTTGGGACGACATACCAAACATCATTCTTCATGATCGATTGGTATTCCTCGACCATGGCATCCTTCCATTCTTTCTTTTCCACTTCTTCTTCATAACTGGAAGGTTCTTTGTTCATAATGTCACAGAGCAAGGCAACGTAGCTAGTGTGTGACGTTGTCCTTTTCCTTTCTCTGTGTTCCTCTTCTAGAATACCATATCTTTTTGCATCTTGGATGAGCTCTCTAGCCCATCCAGGTTTCCTCTTGTGAGAGTTCTTCTCACGAGGTTGATCTATAGGTTCTTTTGGATCTTCAATTTCACGGGTTGCTTCTGGAAATTCTTCAGTCATAGTGGTGTCTTGAAATCTAGTTTCCTTTGGTTATTCATGATCTTTAGCAGGTGTCTTCCTTGACTTGATGAAGGCTGAGTTTTTATCAAATGTTACATCCCTGCTGACATCAATCTTGTTGAACCCTGGAAAGTAAATTCTATAAGATTTCGAGCTTTCACTGTACCCCACAAAGATGCCCTTCTTTCCTGAAGGATCTAGCTTTGTCCTCTTTACCTTTGGAACGTGTGTATATACTGGACAACCAAATATTTTGAGATGGCTGAATTTAGGTTTCTTACCAGAGAAGACCTCTTTTGGTGTCTTGTTGTCCAATATCTTGTGAGGTGTTCTGTTCTGCACATATACAGTTGTCCTAGCTGCTTCTTCCCATAGATGCATAGGAAGATATTGGTCATGAAGAATTTCCTGTGCTGCTTCCATGATAGTTTTATTCTTCCTTTCTGCAAATCCATTTTGTTGTGGATTGTAAGGAGCAGTCAACTCCCTCTTAATCCCTGAATCACTGCATAGCTTCCTAAAATCACCTGAAGCGACTTCTCCGCCATTGTCGTATCTGTAGGTCTTGATCTTCTTATCAGTTTGATTTTCCATCAGTGCTTTGAATTCCTTGAATTTATCAAATACTTCATCTTTGTTCTTTAAGAAGTGAACCCAAGTCTTCCTAGATAAATCATCAATGAAAGAGACATAGTATACATACCCACTCAAAGAACTTGATGACATCAGACCACATAGATTGGAGTGCATAATTTCCAAGATTCCTTTTGCTTTACTTTCACTGCTTGGAAATGCCTTCTTAATGTTCTTTCCTTTTGCACATCCTTTGCAAATACCTTCATGCTTTGTCTTGATTTCAGGAAGACCCTCTACTGCTTTACTTGCAACTGGTAGTACTTTGCAGTGCACATGTCCAAGCCTTCAATGCTAAAGTTCACTTGGCTCCATGGATTCATGTACCACGGCATGTTCAGGGTGTCCCTTCAATTTGTACAATCCTCCCTCTTGCTCTCCAATCACTACCGCATCATCTATAGTCTTACCCTTTGGCCACATTAAGACTTGGCCATCTACAAATGCAACCCTCATGCCTTTTTCATCCAATGCAGATATGGAGAGTAGGTTCTTTTTGAGTCCAAGTACATATAGAACATCTTTCATTTTCAAGGACTTCCCAGAGTCTAGGTTGTAGGAAGCTTCACCACTTCCCTTGATAGGATATTGATAGTCATCCTCAAGTTTCACTTTATGCGGTGACTCATGTTCAGATAGATTTACAAAAGATTCTTTAAACCCAGTCATGTGTTTGGAATCCCCACTATCAATAATCCAATCATTACATCTATGAGAGATAGTACCTCTGAGAGTAGAGATTAGAACATATTCATCTTCACTTGATGAAGCATAACTTTCTACCCTAGCCTTCTTCTTGGTAGCTTCATCATCCTCAGTAGCATGAGCATGGTACCTCATTTTGCTTCCCTTCTTCTTCTTGTTGAATTTGTTGTTGTCCTTTTTGTTCTTGGGACAATTTACAACAATATGTCCCTTCTCATTACATGCAAATTATATTCTCTTCTCTTTATGCTAATGGTGGTGAGAAGATTTCTTGAAATGAGATGGCTCTCTCTTGGGCTTTCCTTTCTTGGTGTGTGCTATGAGAGCTTGATCTTCATTCCCCATCTTTTCTTCTCGGGCAACCAACCTTGCTTCTTCTTGTGAGCATTCCTCCCACAATCTACTGAAGGAGATTAGTTTTCTTCTTGCACAGATTCCTTGGATAAAGGAATCCCATCAACCTAGGTAGTCCATTCAAAGTGGTCATAAAAATTTCACCATTTTCCACCACTTCATCCACAGCTTCAAGTTGTTCCTTGATATGAGATACCTTAGAGAAATAGGATTGAATGGTCTCTCCATTATGAAGCTTTACCCCTTTCAATTGATTCCGTAGAGTCATCTTCTCATTTATGTTCTTTCCTTCAAATAGCATGCATGGTCAGGGAATCAAACATCTCCTTGGGTGTCTTTAGAGATGACACATGTGGTATGAGATGGTCTTTGATAGAATTAGCAATGATCCTCTTTTCCATGACCAAGTTCTTCTTATGCAAGGCCTTAGCCTCTTCTTCCTCTGGGATAGAGACCTCAGAACTTATGTAAGTATCCAATTCATTTTCTTCCAGGATTAACCAAATCCTATACTTCCATGCTCGGAATTTATCATCCCCTTCAAGCTTATCCTCAAGCTTCATGTGGTGAGACATCTTAAAGAGTAATTCAAATGGAAATAGAAAAGATTTAGGTCTTACCACTCGATTTGCAGAAATCTGGATCTCGTGCTAGATTAGGGTTTGTCAGAGAAACCCTAAAAATTCAAAATGTGAATTTCAAACTTCTGAAAGGATAGAAATATGCGCCTTGATGAGCTGATCATCCTGGTATAATCAAAATTTGAAATCTGCAAAGTTTCACCCTTCAGAAATGCCTTTTAGTCTTCCTGGATTCACTACGGAAGACTTTGAATTAGGGTTTGAGTTTCACGAAGCTTCACCCAACCAAAAAGTTTGATTCAAAGCTCTAAACTTCAATTTTTCCAAGGAGCTTCCAGCTATGTCCTCCGATTTCAGAAATTACTATTTTTGTGGAAACCCTAATTTTTAGGGCAAAAAATGAAAGTGCCCAGAATTGAATTCTGATTGGATAGAAAGATGCGCCTTGCTGAGGAGAGTCAAAATACCCTACTTCCCTTCAATATCTATGGAGAGAAACCCTAGTTTCCGTAATTGTACAGTGTCTTCTTCTCAGGTTAGCTCTGATACCATGTTAATTTTTGAGCATTAATTCAACATACTCTAGGATCTTTACTGAGAGAATAACATGTACAACATATCAAGCATAATAAATCATATCAATCACAACAAGCAATAACATGAGACAATAGACACACAAAGTTTCATTGGGGAAAACCATAAAGGTGAAAAACCCCACAACTTCCTCAGAGATAGAAAGAGCATTGATACAACCCAAGTACAAGAGATAGTCTTCTCTAGCAGCTACTCCTCCTTCCTCACTTGTGCGCCACTTTCTGGAGACTGTAGAAGTGAATAATGATATGATCAAATAGGGTGCTTCCCGCACTCTATTTATACATGACCTGACTTGCCTAATAAACTAGCAAGGCTGACTTGTCTAACTCAGTCTAATAACCCATGGTAATACTAATCAGGGCCGACCCCACACTTGGTGGTCTAATAACCCATCACATGCAAGTTGCGACACTTCCGTATAGAGGAATAATAAAATCTCTATAGGAGTACAATATACATAGGTGAAATACATTCCGAAGTTACATATACATCAATAGAAAAAGTTCTCTATTATTTTAATAATTTGGGAATTATTACAAATTTAATAAACAAAAAACAATGAATAAAATGGAAAAAAAATGGAATTTACCCATCCAATTCACTTGATGATGAGTTGGTGGATGGATTGAGATCGTTTTGGAGTGGAAATGGTGAGTTTGGTGGCTTGTAATGACATGCACGCGAAGGGTGAGTTGTGCTCGACTACAAAGGGTAGAATTACAAAGACTCTGCCCTGTTTTTTATTTTATAATTTTAACAAGAGCATGTGCACGCATTTGAGCGCATACACACCATAAACACACATGCACAGAAGTGCGCACACACCTTGGTTCAGTACCGAACCTAGCAGCGCATGCGTGCTACTTTAGGTGCGTGCGCATGATCATTTTCTCCCCTCTAGCGTGGTCCCATTGCAACACTTTTGGGGAGAAACTTGTACGCCCACCCATATAATCCACATATGATCTCCCATTCATGCTACCTGGAATCTCTTTATGGATTTGGATGTTCTTCTTCTTCGCTGGATTCAACTCAAGCATCTGTAGGCACAGGTTTGCGATAAACATGCCAAGGTATATATTGCAAATTTTTCCAGTTCTATACTATTTCATCAGATCTGTGGCCTATATCTTTTTGAAAGTCATGAAATGTCTTGTAGAAAACCAACTCCGACCAACAGGATTCGACAAACGTCTCATCTTTTCGATCAGGAATAGAGTTAAATCTAGGAAATACATGTACAATAGATGCATTCCTTGGTGGTAACCATTTTCCCACCCCATCAACGTTTGTCATATGACCAATATTTTGCAACATCTATCAATGTAAGTTGCTCCATATTCTTAGGTCGCTCAGTATATGCATCAATCAGAGAATTATCATTGTCGGCATTATATGTATTCACTTGTACTTGTTTGAAAACCTTCATAACAACATTTAGAACCAAAAAACGATCGCTACATTCTGAAAGAGAAAGCTCTAAAAGAAAATGGCATGTCTCCTATGCACCAATGTCACCATCAAAAATGGATTCACACAAGAAAATTTTATATGCACGTGCTCTTGGTTCGTTTGGATTTTGGATAGAAGAGACCCGCATCAACATATTGTGGAAATTTTCATATCCCTTTTTAGATTTAGCAGCGTATTTTGCTATGTAATTAATAACCACGCACTTGGAAAGTACAGGATTCCAATCTATATTATCCCTCCACATCATCAGTGTTTCACGATTGTGTGTATTCACTCTGTCATCATTTCATCTAGGTTCACACTTTTTTTCTCCTTGTTCATCAATGTAAAGTTTTGACTGGTCACATAGATCCCATGGTGCATGGTACTGACATACAAGTATTCCTCCCTTCTTTCAAAGACAAGATTTCTCATTGCAAGTAGTATGAAACTCAACACAATTAAGAATTTCTTCATTGTGAAGAACCTGCAACAATTAATTAATGAAAATACATGAGATAGCATAAATAACAGAACCCAGAATCGCTTTTATTGATTGCAGGCCACTTCGAGGGGGAAACCTCCTTTGAGAAAACTCAATACAAATAACTTCACCGTAAGTTCATTGGTCTCAACTCAAACTTATATACTAATTCTAGGTTCCAATACTATGTGCCAATACAAACCATGGGCCAATACAAACTATGGATCAACAATTACCACGGGATGACTTACAAAGCATATGCATCCAACAACAATAATACAAATTATGGATCAACAAATACTACAAGAAAACTTACAAAGCATATGCGTCTAGCAACAATATACTAACAAAGTAAATAGAAGGGCTGACCTGGGTTCCTTACATCCCCTCTCCCTTAGAAGAAACTTTGTCCTCAAAGCTTTAGATGTGGAAATTGATGTAGAATTTGAAGGAGTGGTTCCCTTGTAGCATCCCCGAGTTGGAAGCTGGTCCATTGATTCCTTTTGAGTTTTAGGAGGATTTCTTGGAAGGATGTAGATGAAGAAGAACCATATCAGCTGTGTAAAAAGTGCGCTCTGAACGGTGCTGATTAGCTTGTGGTTTCAGTCGAATTCTTGCCATGTGAAGATTGTCCTACATAATGAGAAGAATATGATCATGGTTTCAAAGAATCGAGTCAATTTCCTGAACTAGGGAGTTGTTGAGGGTGTATGGAAGAAGAACTGGTGGTTCCTATCCATAGACTGCTTCATATGGTGTCCTTGTAGATGTGGTATTGTACCATTGGAGCACTTCTAGGAAATCCATAGAAAGAGTTGTCCAAATATGTGTAGGGATGGGAAAGGGTTCGAGCAATCCCGAAATGAGTGTCATTTCACAATTGTTGGCCTGTAAAGTATCACAGTCAACCACCATTTGTTGAATTGTCATTTTCAGTCCCTGCAAAATGAAGTTACATTGTTCCCGGTCATACTTTTTTAGGAACCCAGAGTGCCCTTCCCATGAAGAAGCATGGATTTCATAGAAGAGATAGCCCTGTTGAATAGATTGCAACCAGTTTGGAACAACCCATGAGTTGGATAACCCATTTCACATGTGTTGAGGGGCAGACCTGTTGTTCTAGGAAATTTTCCAGACTTTGGAGATCAATCTTGATGTAAAAATAATTCCCTAATAGGGATGGTAGCCACTTCGGTACTGCATGCAAAATAGCCATCATTTCCTGCTGAGATGTAGATTCAGCTAAATGCTTACCGGAAAGGTCTCTTAAGGAAGGAAAGCCCACTGGTGCAGCAAAGACACCTGCATATCTATCCAAGGAAGTGTTGGGTGTGTGAGCTATCTCAAAGAAAATACCTAATATTTAATTATCGACCAGGGTTGGTATTCTTAAAGTTGTGGCAAAGTATATGCTCAGGTAGAATGATACCTACGATTTCGGCTTGTGAGACCTTAGAAATATTTAATAAAGAAAAGATCAAAAGATCTTTCAAAATGAAAAAACCGAGTTAAACTTCATAAATACAATAGAGGAACTAACTAATCCTAGCTAAACCAATAGATCATAATAGTATCAAGTCATACTACTCTACTATATGATTAAATAATGGAAAAAGATCAAAACAAATACTGATTAAAAATAAAAACTACTTTTTATAAAGATGGAATTTACTTGATCACTTCTTCAGATTCTAATTTAGGAATTGAAAACAACTGCAAATGAATTTAGAGACCTATCTATGAAATGACTTAATTTGATGATAAATTACATAAATAGAAAACTATATTGATTCAAAGCAAGACTACAAACTATTTAATGAATTCAACAACTATTCTAGTAATATTTCAAAACTACACTAAAGTATCTAATTCCATTATCCTTGATGTTTTACGTCAAATGTGATAGGAACTAAAGTGAATGTATCGTAATGACTTTCAAATGTAACAACAAAACAAAATGGAAGTAGATCTAATGTAATTTCTACAAAGAGAGGTAACCTACAAAGAGACCAATTACAGTTAACTTTAAACATTATGAATATGTCTTCTATCCATAAGCAAAATGATATAAAGCTAATGAAATCTACAAGCAAGTAGAAAACTTAATAAAGATATTTACTTCTGGATTCGATTTGGAAGCAAGTAGAAAACTTGATAAAGATATTTATTTAAAAGAAAATAGAAAACTTGATAAAAATATTTATTTCTGAACCAAATTCTATTTCATGAACATCTTCAATATCTATGTGAATGGGAAACTGATCCTATACTTAACGAAGAAACTATTAAAACTAAGATACTTAGAGAATGAAATTGTTAACTCTAATCTGAAATAAATCTTAAGAACATAGAATAAGCTACACTAAGAATAAAACTAATAAATTCTAAAGCAGCAACATATTGACAAATTAAATATGAAAGACATAACTCAAGAAATAGTTAAAGTAAAATTAAGGAGCATAAGATAAAACTATGAATAAGGACAAAACTTAATTAAAACTTTATGGAATCTGAAGCAAGGTCCTAATTATAGTAAGAAATGCTAATTAAAAGCAAGAAAGATTACAGTTCAAAAACCTAAGAAAGTAAATTCAAAATAAGAATGAAAACAATGCAGAAAGTATGAAAGTCTGAATGACAATCCGAATGATTGTCCGAATGACAGTCCGAATGACAGTTCGATTGGAAGAAAATGATTTAAACTAAGGAAAGAAGTAGTTTGGATGATCTTAACGTGAGCTAGCAAGTGCATATGAACCTACAGTGCAAAGAAGTTAGTGAGAAGACTATTGAGAAGCTAAGATAGTAGGAAATAACCTATTCTAATAATTGTTAAAAGATGAACTACTTCTATAACATAGTCAAACAAAACTAAGATATGAATAAAACTTAACCTACAACTACAAAAAGAGAAAATAATGGAACTAATTCTAATTATAACTAAGCTAGAAACAGAAAATAACTAAACAAGAACTAACTAACTCTATCTGATTGCAAAAGACTAAAAACAAATTAAAAAACACTATGCTTGGTCGACCATTATCAATTCTGGAAAAGTAAATTAAGTTAGTAGAAAGATACAGATTACAGAAAAATAAAGAAATGACATGTACAGGAAAACATAATAAATTACATACACTGGAAAATGAACTATCTACTTGCAGAAAAGAAAATACATGAAAACATAAATAAAACCTCCAGTTGATGAGGGGCCCTTCCCAGCAATCAGAGATTGGAACTAAATCAACTTAGTCACCAACAGTAAAACATCAATAGCTATGAAACTGGAACTTTCATTAACTGATAAAAATTACAGAACGTTTATGCAAAAGCTAGTGCTATCTTCTGTATATTCTTTTTTCTATATGATGATCATCGTTTCTCCATACGAGGCATCGATTTATAATGTTACAATGGGAGAGAAGGTCAACGTAGTCGAGCACTCTAAAAATAGGACTCTTTATGACTGTCCAACAGTTTCCTAGTGATCTACGACAGCGCAGAGGCTGCCTGCTTGCTTTCATGCCATAGATCCTACCTGACATGAACAGTTGCGTATTTGTTTCCTTCAACCGTGGGAAGAAGCATGTGCTGGTAGGTCAAGCATGGAAGGATGGAGCTGCTGAAGCATCAACGTGGGCATGAGCATGTGCTGTCAAGCTGAACGGACATAGAAGCGAATCATTCTAGAGTGTTGATGTGAGGAAACGGTGTGCTGTCAAGATCGACAGGTAGGGAGTTGAATATTCTAGAACAGGGGCTCACCAAACATAACCACCACGTTGCTAACAGAACCCTTGTTTCCATTTTTGTCTTTAATGGCTAGGAATATGCCAACCCATGATCTCGTGGGTCAAACGCAGGGATGAATAGCGGGCTTGATGCGACTAAACTTTGCAAACGTGAACATGCGTCTGAATGGACATCCGTTTGAAAACTGCAACCTGTAGAGAAAAAACTAAATGCCAAGCATGTCTAGAAATATGAGATGATTGTCAATAAACCATAGAAATGATTATAATTATTCATGATTCGTATGATGTTCAAATAAATGCATACTTGAGTCTATTTGATGGTCTGAATGACAAAAAGAGTGATTTATTATATCAAAATAATGAAAATAATGCCACTTAGAGCATATTCGATGATAGAAAATGGTGACAAAATGGACACCAAGATTCCCCCAAACTAGAGATATGCCAAGTCTCACTGAGCAAAACAGAGAAAAATTTAGGAAGAAAGCTGAGCTGCGGTAGCAGCTGCCTTCGACTTGGAAGAGGAAGTTGTTTTAGCTTTAAGATTCTAGAGGTTCCTAAACTGGTCCTTCAATGACTCATAATTCATTTAGAGATTAGTATGGGACGATATTTGGCGTTGACCAAGCATTCAATGCTTCTTACTTGTGTGTGCAGTACCTCATTTTCTTCTTGAAGCTCAGAGATTGTTTCCACATAGTTTTGATTCTGTTCTGTCAACCATGTTATCCCTCGGGTCAACCTATCCACTTCCTACTAATTCTGAATGGGCTGTTCTATATGATGTCTCAGGTCCTTTTGAGGACTCAACTTTCTTGAAGATGTTTCAAGCTCAATAATATGTTCTTCAAGAATTCTGTCTTCGGTGTGTGCAGTAGAACTTTCAGCAGCAGGGGCTTCAGAAAATCGAGCAGATACATTGGCTAATGTGAGGAGAGTTGTTTCAAGGTGTTGTTCAAGATTTTAACCTTATAGTGAGGAGAGACAATACCAACTTGGGCGGGTTGATAGGTAAATACATTCGTTATATTGCATTTAGTTCGTACAAATGAAAGAGATTGGGATATTGAAAGACATACCTTTAACTGACGGCTGGTCCTAGATTTCACTTGATCTCCTGCTTGATGAACCTGTAACACAAAGGATACCTTCCTTAGTGTATCTTTACTATATATAAATATGATGAAAACATAAATTAATTTAACATCAAATATAATCAGATCTTAAGCCAAACGAACATACAATCTAATAGACATTCGATTTGGGACAGGAAGGGTATTTCGACCTTTTTATTATAAAAGAAACATGAATCAATACAGTATACCTGACGT
Organism: Larix kaempferi; assembly: GCA_027924585.1. Lineage (NCBI taxonomy): Eukaryota > Viridiplantae > Streptophyta > Pinopsida > Pinales > Pinaceae > Larix > Larix kaempferi. The sequence continues at coordinate 112,536 of BSBM01001622.1, forward strand.
GTCAAGATGTTTCTGGAACCGATTCCTGGGCTTATGCTCTTCACAATGACTTGGGACTTTCCTCCAGCGTAAAAATCCTTAATGTATTCTTTCTCCTCCTCTCTCTCAAGGATCCTCCTTGTATTTATGGGACAAGGTAGGTAGTTAGATTCGAGAGGTGGTTGAATTGGAAGGTTGGGGAAGTTGCAAAACCAACTTCAACTAATCCCAATTTGTAATATTAATATATTTTTGGTTTCATCTTAAGATGTGTGCGAGTTTTTCAAGGCATAGTAGCGCACAGTATGCAACTTCACTGTTTTACAACATGCGTTTCAACTTTTCCAAGGTGTGCATTGGTTTCCCTTGAGTAAAGTAGGGCAGAATAGCAGATGTGCTCTGGTTTACTTCCCAAAGAGTAGCGCACATGTCAAAACATCAAGAGAAATAAGGAATTTCTCTACTGAAGAGGGTAGTTCTAGTCCAGACATCATCTAGGTCAACCTAACTCTTCAATCCACGTTGTCCTTTTGTGTGATCAACAGAGCAATGTGATCACGGATGGAGAAGTGAAAATTTGACCTATAACAGATGCCCCCTAATGTGTGAGGTCAAAGGGAAATGATGGCCGAAATACATTATAAGTCCAAGCCAAAGGAGGAGCAAGAAACCACAGAAGCAAGTCACAAAAACACCTAAAACAATGATCAAGGTTAGTGAGCAATTACAATCTTGACATCATATAGATGTGTAATATGATCTCGAATACATAACTAGGAGATGTATATATAGAGCATGGCCACTAAAATACAAGTGTGGATCCATGTCAAAATGAGAGATCATAGCCATAACAACAAGCTAGATCTATGTCTCATGAAGAGCCAAAATGAGTGAGGCTCAGTCTTGCGCACCTTGGGTGATAACATAAATAGTGTGATGCTATCAAGATCCCAAGGTATTCATCCAAACAACCCAAGGTACAAACCCTAACCATGCGAATAAATGAGCTGAAGTCAAACATGGGGAGTATCGTTTGATTACCGGTCATTGATGTATACCGTTAACAAACGTGAGGACTTCCATCGATAATGATATTGGGGTCCAAGGTACCTAGTACGATCCGACAAGTGTTAATAAGGGGACTTGAAGTCAAACACTTGAGGAACCTGTTGAATAAGAGACATTGATGTATTCTCATTTATTCAACAGCTAGGAAAACTCCCACTGATGACTGCAATCCCCAAGGTACTAAGCAAAACTCTAAACTTCATTCCTAGATCATAATGAGCTGAAGTCGATGGAAAGAAGTTTGCTGGAAGGGAGGCCTTAATGCATCATCCATCATCCAACACAAGGAACACTCAACAAATATGAGCTGATTTGGAGTAGGACAAGTAACAAGATGAAATAAACTGACACTAGGATGACCAACACATGAAGTTAAGGTAAACTGCAGAATGGCCGACACAGGCTATATCCTTGAACAATGAGCATGATGCAAAGTGACTTAGGCAGTTTTCAACATGAAGGGGAAGTGATATAAGCCTGCAATGTAGGAGACATTAACAGACCCTCCATATGATTGGAAGAATAACCAACCCGGGGAGAAAAACTCGGAGATCAGGTTCACCCTAAGGTCAAAAACTAATACGCAACTAAAATGAGAGACTCAAGTAGGTGTTTTGTTCAAGGATATGACTGACTTAACTGCCTTTGAAACTGAAAAAGATGTGATATACCCTTCTTATACCTTATTCTTTTTTGTAAAAGAATGTCCTTGTTGTTTTAATGAGTCCAAGAAAGATAGAAAACTCAATAAGTCCAACCATGTAAAAATTTAACGAACCCATGGGAGGAAGACTCGGGACCTTCTTCATTTTTTAATGATTTCGAAGAAGAAATAGATGAATACTCTATAGCACTTATCTCTAGATTTTAATATCAAGCTGAGATCTGTTCTTGCTCTCCAGTGTTTTCTTGTTTAAGGAGTGAGAAAAACTTAAATAATCCTCCATACACTTACTCGTGGATTTAAATATCAAACCCGAGTAGGTTAATCCTCGCTGGTGTTTTCCTATTTATAGAGTTTGAAAAACTTAAACAATCCTCTATATACTGTCTCATGGATTTCACATCGAGCCCGAGTAGGTGTTACAACATAATCTTCCACCTTGTGAACATCAGCATTCTTTGTCCTGTAGGATCCATTTCACTGACTCAGATTCACTTTATATCCTTCAGACATATTTTTTCTTCATTTTTCCTTTGACCCGCTTGTTGCATATTTATAGCAAGCCTACCCGTGAGTTGCATCACTATAGCCCACGGGTATCAAGTAAAATGGTAAAAATCACTAGTTTATTGTTTTTACTCCCAAAAAGCGGTCATTGGGTGACCTTTGGCTCTCCATCTGCCCAAGTAACGTCTCGATGTGTCCTTTCACTTACCTTTGAGAGGACTATATATTGAGCACATATGGCTTATGGATGGGAGGAGAAAGAAGAGCAAGAGAAATCTAGTGGATTTTTTCCCTATCTCGAGTCTACACTCATTGATCCTTGTAGTTGTGAACCCTTTATCTTCACCTTCCAAACTCCTATCTAGTTTGAGTTTTCCATTCATGGAGGATTGAAGTGGTGGAGGCACAATTGGATTGATCTAGATCTTAGTTCAGATTGGTTGCCGACAAGAGGTCATATCACTTTGTACTTCTTCTTGTTTATTAATAGAAATACTCATATTCTCGCCCATTAAGGTTGTAAATGTTGTTTATCTTACATTGGATTGCATTTACTTGTTATATCACAGACCATTGCTATTGATGATGTTAATTCCATTTATATATTATATGTACATGTTGTATATTGGCTTTCAAGACTAATTTGCAGATTCAAGTGCACGGATCGGGAAAGCTCCAACGGGGATCTACATCAAACATTTGGATCGAGGTTGGTTATATTCTTCATTATCTTAGCATTGTCATTTATATAGCATAGTTCTAAAAATTGAGTTGATTTGTGGTAGTCATCTGTCTGTTGTGGTATACCCCAAGCCATAGTGAGTTTTCTCCAACACAGAAATGGCGACTCCACTGGGGAAAACATCCATCTTGGGGATTTTTTGAGCATTAGCCCATAATTAGAGTTGTTTTTTGTTGAAGCTCTGTGTCACTTATCTGCCGTTGAGATACACTATAGAAAACTTACTTTTTCTGAGCTATTGGACTCTCTGTTTGCCAATTTACCTTTCCTCACCTGTGGGCTAGCTTAGCTCTTTCCATGTATACCCACCTCTGTTGACTCTACTGCTCGTGGGTACCCACAGGTATTCCTTGGATAGTAGCGTACAACTCTGGAATTTGTTGGTTTATGACCTTTGGTTGTTACTGGGTTGGTTTTGGTTGATCCCAAGTCTTTGTTGGCCTGTTTCATGACTGTTCCATGCCTTGCTTGTGACAAGAATTCTTCATTTCTCTTGGTTGAGCCTTATTGATTTTTTACCCATCTTTGGATTTAGCCTTGTTGGTTTTTTCATTTTGAGCTCATTCCTTTGGGTGAGTCTTACTGTTTGGTATCTGCCTAGTTGTCTTGGTGATCTCTGTGGCATATCAGTGACTAAATAGTAGGATTTTGCTTGCATTTTTTATTTCCATATATTGAAAAATACAAAAAATACATATAGTTTTTGCATTTTCCTTTCGTTTATAAGAGAAAATACAATTTTTTTTTGGCTTTTATGTATTGCATCTTGCATTGAGTGCTTTCTACCTTCATTTAGATTTTGATTGTGCATGGAAAAAATATAAGAGGATTGCATATTTATTTCGAAATCGTTGGTTTGATTGTGCATATTAGGGGCATTGTTTTCATTGGATAGATGAGTCTAGGATTTGAGGATTTTACATAATATTGAGTCTTACACATCACTAGTTTCACGATCATATCCCTTGAGTAATCATAGCCATTAAAATTAACGCTTAATCTTAAAATTGATTAGACCGATTTTATTTATAGGGTACACCAACTAGCATAGGTTTAGAGTCTTGGAATAGATCATTGTGAGTTAACAATCCAGGACTACTAGATGAAACATTAGGTGTCTGACCAGGGAGTGGAGGAATCCATGGTATAGATCGGTGTTCTCAGGAAGCTCTACTCAATCCAGAGTTAAGCACGAGGTCACGTGAGGTTGGTTGAAGGGATATCCCTCTGATACAGGCTGAACGTGGGAGATATTTCCAGGATTTGTTTGTATCTAGGGACTCTTAGGGGATTTGACCCTCATTGATTTTCACGATTAGCTACCCTGCCCATACGACGGATCCCACCTACGACTATCCCCCTGAGCATTTGTTATATTGTGGTGACCATAGTTTCCTTACCTAGGTATCCCATAGGGTGCTTGCAATGGTTATACTGTTCGTGTCCTGAGTCAGATAGGGATTGGATAGCATAGTTGTTTGTTGCTGAGGGTTACATCCCTTTGCACGCAGTGAAGCCTGGGTGTCTCTATAACTGATTTTGTTACATCCAGATATAGTTTGGGAGTCTCAAGCCTCTCCTACGAGAGACATACCAGCTCTAGTGTTGGGAACTCATTTAGCCACTCTATTTGTCTACTCTTGGTTGTAGTTTCTCTAGGTGTGTGCTTTTGATTTACTATTTTTTGATCGATAGTTGGCCTTTAGGGGACATTTTGATTATATATTCTCCCCTGGAGATATCGTGGCGTAGAGCCCTACTCTCCGCTGATCCCGTCGGTTGGCTGGTTTAAAGTTGACCGAGTTTTCACGTCGTGTTGCTAGAGGATGCCGGAGGGCTCCCTCTAAGTCTTCAGATTCTTACGAGACATACGTCCAAGACGTCATGACTGCTACACATTTTGATACTGAGGAAAAAACTTCGACTCCATCCGGTAGAGTTGACCACACTTTCGATCCCCATACTCCTCGTGTGGAGTGGGGAGGTGATCCACCTGAGACTCAGCTTGGTTCTATTTGACCTAATCCACTTGAACGAGATCTCTTCGATCCTTCGAATCTAGATTATTATCTTTACGGGATGCCAACCTTACCCGAGGACGAAGAACAGGATGACACATTCATCCCTTTGTTTCCACGCAGTTATAGACATGGGATGCCAGAGTTACATGATGACACTAGTCCTACGATCAACCCAACAACACTCCCTTTTGGTATGCCTAGTTATAGTACCGTTGAACCTTCCAATACATTTGGTAGTCAAGTTAGCACTAGTCATGGTGTTAGCCATACTATACCCACTGGGGGCACTACCCTCGCTGGGGGCACTACGTTGTCCACTCACACACATAGTATGGGGACTGGTCATGTTCCTCCTAACAATGCTAATGTTGGAAGAAGACCACCTCCTAGGATTTCCCAACCTAATAGGGACGTTGTTCAAAACACGACCTGCCATCAACCACCTAATACACATGCCGCTACTCGTTAACCCAACACTACTTTTACGGATGTTAATGCGCCTCCCAACCACGGGGGTGGACATATACCGCATACTTTTGCGTCCACTTCCGCCACTAGTAATGCTAATTTAGGGGGTGGTAATATATCCTATCCACATGGAAATCATGCCACCATCCCTGCTACTAGTCACACCAATGTTGGGGTTGGGAATACTTCTCATGCTTCTGGTCACCACACGACAGCTCAAGCTAATCCTAATGCTGGGGGTGGGAACATACCATACCATTATGGTCATTACAACACGGTTCCCGCTATGAATAATACATATATGCTGCATACTCATGGTGGAAACCCTTACTACAACACAGTCGGTGCTGGCCACCAGTATAACCCACCACCCCAATATGGTGCCCAAAATACGCACATACCTTCTTACTCTCAAATCGATCAAGCAGGAGGAGGTTATCAATCCTATGACCATGGAAAATCTTATGGTCCATCAGGTCCTTATTATCAGCAGTATAATCCTCATGGTTAAGCTTTTGGTCCATCTTATAACACGGTTCTGTTTAACCAACCTTTTATGGGGGCTTATAATCAATCTTTCCAGCCTCAGCTCCCATTCCTCGCTCGCTTGAATCTTTCGGATCTTTCGATGCTCATGAATGATTCGGTGTGTCACGACCCTACATGGCCCCCGGTCCCTACCAAGCTCCCTTCGGACATTCCTAAGTTTGAGGGGAAAGGTGGTGAGGACCCGGGAGATCATGTCACGACATTTCACCTTTGGTGCTCCTCCAACTCATTGAATCACGTTCCATTAGATTGCGACTATTTCAACGCACCCTCATGGGGGCAGCCGCGAAGTGGTACACCGAGTTTCCTGGAAACACCTATAGGGGTTTTAACAAGATTGCTTTTGTTTTCTTAGATCATTTATAGCTGTCGATTCGCTATGTTACTGGCACTGAACTTTTATCTACCTTCCGTTAGAACAAGGCCACGCATATTTCTGACCACATTCAAGAGTGGCATCGACGGAAGAGGTTAGTGAAAGCCAACATTCCTCCAGAGTTCCTGTTGGAATGGTTCCTCAAGTATCTACTCCATATTATTGCTAAAGATGTTTTGATGTCTGACATTGTGACTGAGGAACAAGCTATCTTGAAAGTCCAGCAGTTAGACTTATTATACTCTTAGTCTGGCATTTTGTATGACATCATCCCTGATACAACACATACACGTCATGAGCCCACATCAGTTCCCAGACCGCATGCCGATGGCATCGTTGGATCTGCAAGAACTCGCCCTGTAGATTTGGTAGCTAATCAAATGCAGAATTTGTTGCTAAACTAGTCTACTCCCGGACAGGTTCACACCTTGTCCACTTCCACCCCATCGTCTGATGTACACAGTGTGCAAACGACGAACCAATCAGGTAACCAACAACTTGGTGGTAATAAAAAGGGGATAAATATTCGTATGGGTGGAAACAATGGGAATAACAATAGCAATCGCAATACCCACTGTAAGGATAATGCCAACCATCCTCAGGAACGAGAAAATGCTAGTGAGGACCGTAAACCTAGACTTAAGGTGAAGTTTCCTTGCAAGCTCTGTGGGGAAGACCATCTTACTCACTTATGTCCTCCTATTGAAGAAGAATCGAAGCACTTGGCATAGAGCCCAGCTGCGTTGAAGGATCCCCTACCTCATCATCAAAAGATGGCTTCGCATGCTCCCACCATTGGTTATGGACCTACTGAGACGATAATGTCTGCCTCCAATACTAGTGGTTATGGATGTGTGAACATGGTTCAGTCATAGGTTAGTGTTGCCACTCGTTAGCGTGATTATGATGCACCAAAACCCAATTTGGGGAGTGAGCCTCCCCCTCCACCTGACAATTCCTTGCATATAGAGAAGCCCTCTATTATGTCGCAGATACCGAAAGGTGTTCTTAAGTGCTCTACGCATAATTCTAATGCTCGAGCCGCCCACAACTACTCCATCATAGAATATTTGGGCCAAAATCCATGTGCCATGTCGGCTCTTGAAGTTTTGCAAACCTGTCCTGCTCAGAAGCATGCTCTTTTGAGTGCGTTAGGAGTTCAGGATGGGGGAAGTCCCACTGTTATCAAGTTCAAAACTACTGATGTCCAACCTCGCTTACCCTACCACATGGATTTTCAAATCCAGGTGGTGTGCCTTCAGAGTTTTGTAAAATGTACTATGGTTAACGAAGGTGCCTCTGCGTTAGTAATGTCGTTAGCTTGTTGGAAAGCTCTTGGCTCTCCTCCCCTACTCACGTCTAGAACCACACTCACTGCATTCGACAGTCATTCATTTAAGCCGCATGGAATTATCCCTTCCCTTGTTGTCTCCTTGGGAGGTAAGTATGTCCCTATTGAAGTTGAGGTGGTTGATGTGCCCATCGGCTACAACCTTTTACTGGGTCAGAATTGGATGTACGCTATGAAGGCTGTCGCGTCTACTGTATTCCGAGCTATCTGCTTTCCTCATGAAGGCAATATTGTGACCATCGATCAGTTGGATTTCGTTCACCCCCCTTCCACAGCATCCACAGGATCCATAGTCCCGCAAGTTATTGATTCTCAGCCGGCAACTGGGAACAAGGGTGTTGGTATGTACCCTTCATTAATGGGAACTTATGATTTTTCCGCACCCGTGAATTTTATTGGAACCATTTTCGACAATGCGTCTCCTCCTTCACATAATGTACCATTCTGGACTTCATATTTTGACGATCCATGCACTTTACTGTATATGAGTTCTACGTCTAGAGACATTACACACATCGGGATGTCTATGCCACTGTCTATAGCTGAGCTTGCTTACCAAGATATTCAACAAGCCACTTTAGAGTCAGATCTCTCTTCTTCACGGACAGGGGAAAAAGATCCCGTTATGCTTCCCACATGTGTAGTCAACCCATCTTGTTCACATGATTGCCTCGATGGTATTCTGCCTTCAGATGAAGTTTTTATGGAGGCCATGATGGTAATGACAAGCCTTGGGAGTATTCTCATCATCAATTTTATTTCCTTCCCACCCTTGATCTTATTGAAAAAGATGAGCCTCGAGTACAACCTACCATGCATTTGGATTTTGATCTAGGCATAGTTTTGTCTAACCCCGGTTTGACATTAAAGTCTGATCTCCCTAGTGATGAGTCTATAGAATCTCCTATAGATCCCCGAATTGGTGATCCTGATGAGTTCGATTCTACTTCTAGAATTTCCAACTCCCATGATGATGAATTTGCCATTGTAGATTCCTCCATGTCCTTCAGCTTTGCTCTTCATTCCGAAGTTGATCATTTTGGTCCCTCGGGTGTTGGTACTATGGCACCCTCAGTGGTTAGTTCTCCTTGCATTTTGTCTGAGGGTGATAATAGTGAAGTTGAAAATTTTTCTACCATAGTGACCTGTATTAGATTTTTCTTTACGTACGTTTTAGAGATGATCTTGGTACTTATGTTTCTTGGATACAGGATTCTTAGCTAGACTTATACTTGTTTGCTGGTCCTTTTCGACATTTGCTTCAACCATGGCAGGAATATTCGGAACCTTGCATATAGGTTTATGCCTCCCCATTCTTATGATGCATTTGAACCAATTACTATATGAATTCGCAGACACCCCCTTAGTGTCCTTATCTTGCTCATGTTCCTTGCATTATGCATAGCTTTGTTCCATGTGCTTGGAACTAGTCTCGCATGTCCCTGACACTCGTCTACCCCCACTACGAGCATTCTTCCACCTTTTCTTCGAGCTCGTTAAAAACAGTAAGAAGGTCACAAGTTTACTTTTTTAGGCTCGTTAAACCTTTACGGAAAAGATTTTTATAAAGTCTTTTTTAAGCCCTTGTTAGACTTTTTCAAAACAAACAAGATTTCCGAGTATACTTGTCATTTCAGACTTGTTAAAGGATTTGAAGCGACATTCACTTAGGTATAAGTTTACCCCATTTCTAGACCTTTGTGGATTAATTACGAAAAAGGTATACTCTAGTCACACGTGACTAGAAGAGTTCTTCTCTCATTGTTTTACACTTTTTCGGGTGAGGAGACTAACTTTAAGAAAAAGGACTCCCATTTTATGTCGATTGTGATTGCATTGCATTATCCTGCTTGTCGCTCGAGCCTTGTGTCGGCTCCTGCTTACTCACTCATTAGACATGTGCCTGATCACTTTATCTTCCGAGCCAAGCAGAGCCTTAATTTATCTTTCGCAGCTTGATGACCCTTTACCCTACTTGAGTGTCCACATCCTGCATGCACCTCCTTGCATTGATCAGAGGTATGTTCCACTGCTTGGAACTAGTCTGCTCACTATTTGACACTTGTTCCCTCACTTGTTGTACTATAAGCAATTTTTTTCTTTTTCAAGCTTTTCCCAAATATGAAAAAGACCAAAAAAATCAAATATTCCAAAAAGCCGGACGGGATTATGATTACCATTTCTGGTTGGCAGCTGTTGTGTTGTCTTTGAATAGAGCATTCATTCCACTCTGTACATTATGAGTCGGGACTATAGTTGGACCTTAGGAGCTGTCCTTGTTTCTCAGTTTTCTCCACCGATTGGTTAAGCTTCCAGTCATTATGGAGCCCTTTGTAATGCCTCCTGCATTGCATAGTTTATGTCAAGTCTATGATTCCTGAGTCTATCCATCTATTCATGCTCTTGTTCAAAGGAAGTCTTGAACTAGTGTTGGCCACTCTTCAGATTTCTTGACTATTGCATGTCAGCCATCCTTATTGAGTTAGTCTGTTTCACCTGAGTTCTTCCAAATCTTTCAGTGTAGCTAGTACCTCGTGCTAGTTGATGGGGGATGCCTTAATGCCCTCCTTCAACTGAGTCTCATTCCGTCGACTTCAACCCATTTATTTCGAGACTTGAGGCTTAGAGTTCGGTTGAGTACCTTGAGGCTTGCATTCATTAGTGGCAGGTTCTCTTGCCATCGACAGTGTTGGGAATACATCAATGTCCCCTGATCGATGGATTCATCCTAGTGTTCGACTTCAACTCATTTATTCACATTTCGATGATTGTGCTCTATGCCTTGATGCCCATTTTCATTATTGGTGGGTTATCTTACGTCTGTTAATAGTATACATCATTGACCGGTAATCAGACAATGTCACATCAGGTTCGACCCCAATTCCTTTATTCACTTGATGGGACTTGCACCGTCGAAGACTTGTGTAGAAGACCCCAGGTGTTAGTGGCATTCAGTATGCTACTTATGACTTTGACTTTACATCTGAGATATCACCTCTCAGACATCAACAGTTTGTACCTCCAGTTTTCACCAGCTGTTTCCTTTTTAGTAGCAAACCATATCATACTATAGAGGGATCATGGCTATGATCACTTATGACATGTATTCACTATGTACTTCCTATTCATGGCCATTGTATCAGATTGTTGTACTACTGACATGTATTCAGGGATACTATTGTATTATGATGAGTGAGCTGCTCTTTCCACTTGTGTCTCCATCACTCTACTTCTGAATTTTATAATGTATTTCAGCCATCATAGCATCAGTCTCTGACCTCACACATTAGGGGGAATCTGTTACAACATAATCTTCGACCCTGTGAGCATCAGCATTCTTTGGCCTATAGGATCCATTTCACTAACTCAGATTCACTTTATATCCTTCAGACATATTTTTTGCTCATTTTTCCTCTGACCCACTTGTTGCATCATTATAGCAAGCATACCCGCAAGTTGCATCACTATAGCCCGTGGGTATCAAGTAAAATGGTAAAAATCACTAGTTTATTACTTTTTACTCCCAAAAAGAGGTCATTGGGTGACCTTTGGCTCTCCATCTTCCCAAGTAACGTCTAGATGTGTCCTTTAACTTAGATTTGATAGGACTATATATTGCGCACATATGGCTTATGGATAGGAGGAGAAAGAAGAGCAAGAGAACTCTATTGGATTTTTTCCCTATCTTGAGTCTACACTCATTGATCCTTGTAGTTGTGAACCCTTTATGTTCACCTTCCAAACTCCTATCTAGTTTGAGTTTGCCATTCATGGAGGATTGAAGTGGTGGAGGCACAAGTGGATTGATCCAGATCTTGGTTCAAATTGGTTGCCGGCAAGAGGTCATATCACTTTGTACTTCTTCTTGTTTATTAATAGAAATACTCATATTCTCGTCCATTAATGTTGTAAATGTTGTTTATCTTACATTGGGCTGCATTTACTTGTTATATCATGGACCATTGCTAATGATGATGTTAATGCCATTTATATATTGTATGTACTTTTTGTATATTGGCTGTCAAGACTAAGTTGCAGATTCAAGTGCACGGATCGGGAAAGTCCAACGGGGATCTACATCAAACGTTTGGATCGAGGTTGCTTATCTTCTTCATTATCTTAGCATTGTCATTTATATAGCATAGTTCTGAGAATTAAGTTGATTATTGGTAGTCATCTGTCTGTTGTGGTATACCCCAATCCATAGTGAGTTTTCTCCAACACAGTAGGTGAATGCTCACTTGGTGTTTTCATGTTTTGAGAGCCTGAAAACCCTAAAGAAGACTCCAAAAAGGTCCATTTTCGTATAGTTAGTCTCCTCCTTCGAAAAAGTTTAAAACAATGAGATAAGAAATATTCTAGCCACATATGACAAGAGTATTCCTTTTCCGTATGTAATACGAAAAAGTCCAGAAAAGGGTTAAACTTATACTTAAGAAGATGGACCTTCAATTCCTTTAAGGAGCTTGAAGAGAGCAAGTTTGCTCAGCAATCTTGTTTAGTTTTTCAATAGTCAAAACAAGAGCTTAAATAAACTTAAAAGATAGCTTCTAGGATCGTAGGTTCATGACCTGCCAAAAGATAAGATCTCAACAATCGCATTAGTAACTATTGACAGAGTTTCTTGATGGCATAATAATGATAATATGATACTAGATGCGTAAAACATAATTACAAATGTAAGCAAGACTAACTCTAAAAACATGTACAGGTATAATATAGGAAAAAGCATAGATGCTAAAGCATAGTACTTTTTCAAGTAGGGTCAATGCCTGGGATCTCTTCATGAGACCGGGCAAAGATGTTGCAGAAATCGTTAAACAAATTGGTATACAGAATAATCTCATCAAGATAATAGTCTGCTCGAATAAAAATATTTTTTGTGATCCTAGGTTCAGTGGAAATGTTGATCCGGATGGTTCTCGATGTATCTACCCTATTCCCTTCTGCAAAAAGAAGCTTCTGAAGTGGAAGGAAAGAAGAAAAATCAACATTCTCACTAGGTATCAAAGAGAACTCACCTCTCTCTATCAAGTTTAGAACGGGAAGTAAATAGGACCTAGGGTGTATATTTCCTCGAGGGTGGTCTAGGCCTATCATAGCTTCCAAAAATGTTTCGTCAGAAGGAAACACTGTGTCTAAACAATTGGAAGTGTGGGTAGAGTCCAATGACCATGTAGGGGCATAGTCCATACTTAAATCAGCAGAGCCCAACAGAGTCATGATATGTTCTATTGCAGTTTGTTGTAAATCCAAGTAGGCTACCTCTGCAAGAGATACAGGCACAACTGGTTCTGATTCAATAGGGAGAATCCACGGATCTGTCGTTGAACTGATCGTGGAAGTCTCAGGAGAGGAACATTCTTCAGAACCAGTAAAATTAACGAGTGAAGGTAGGTCAAAAGTGCCTATTAATGACCCATAGAGACCTACTCCCAAAATCTTAGTGACTGGGATGGACTGATCAATCAATAGGATAGTTGAACCCGATGAAGTCTGCTTGGTCTTCAGGGAAAACAAAAGTTGATCGACTGTGACAATATTTCCTTCATGAGGGAACATTATGATCCGAAAAATAGCTGACGGCACTGCCTGCATGGCATATGTCCAGCTCCTACCCAACAACAAGTTACAATCAAGTGGAGCATCCATAACTTCGACTACTACCGATAGTAGTTTTCCCACCAGTTCAACATCAAAATATGGTAAGACTCTGTGTGGATGAAAAGATCTTCCATCAAAGGCAGTAAGTACCGTGTTAGAGGGGGTTATCTCAGGTTCACCTAAATCCTTCCAGCACGAAATAGACATTATGCATGTAGATGCTCCCTCATCTACAACAGCTCATCGAATGGTCATAGGACCATGGACGACCTCTATCTAGAGAGCGACATGATACAGAAACCAGTACCTTTCATATCAAAATGCGCAAGCATGGCGGATGAATCAACACTCCCAATCACCACGAGGAGTGCACTGCCTTGAAATGGGAAACTTTGCAGTACCACTAGAGTAGACATGGCATAAGGGGTTTGGGATAAATCATCCACAACATTGTAGTTGGGGGCAGCCCACGCGTTAGGGTTGTGCACAGTGCATTTGAAAACACCTTTCGGTATCTTCGACAGCGTCTCCATTGGTATGTGAAGAGGGGTAGAGGATTCAGGAACATCCTTCTGCTGCGGATCTGGGGTATAATTCCTTGCTCGAGTTTGCAGTAGAGCATATGAGTTAACCATATTAACAAAAGGCTGATCATCAGAGGTGGCATGAGTGGTGCCCCCAGTACTAGAGCTGCCAGAAGCTGAACTTTGTCCATGAGAAAAAAGGGTCTTTTAAGACAGCTGGTTTCTTCTCACGGATCAACTTCTGGGCTTCTTCCATTAGAGGGAATTGATGGGTAAGGTGGTCCTCTTGACATAGATTGAAAGGGAAATTAGTCTTCCTTTTTTCTTTTTACCCTCCTCGACATTTTTTGTGTTTCTAGGATTTTGTTGGCTTCCCTCCCTTTTCTTGCCCTTTCTTTTGCGCTGCTGAGAGCCCTTTTGGTTTGTCTGCACCTACTGTATAGATTTTGTAGTTGAAGGGGAGGATACAACATAAGTTTCTTCTACAACAAACTGTTTGAATGACAAGGCTTGAACCTGCTTTGTTAAGGCATCAAACGATGCAGAATCGATTGAACCCACAATGCCATCAGCATGTGGTCCATATTTAGGTTTACCTAAGTCTATATTAGACTTCGGCGCATCAGGAATAATTTCATATAAAATCCCAGACTGAGCATAGACCAAGTCTAGCTGATGGGTTCTCAAAATGGATTCCTCTTCAGAGGATACCCCTGAAGTGGCAACTTCCTTAGAGATGTAAGGAAGAATAGATTTAAGGTACCATTCTAATAAGAATGTTGGGGGAATGTTGGCTTTAATGAGCCTCTTTTGCCTTCGTCACTCATGAATATGATCAGATAGATGAGTGGCTTTGTTCTGTCGAAAGGTCAAGAGAAGTTCTGTGTCGGCATTGTACTAGACAGGAAGTTGAAAGTGGTTCAAGAAAACAATAGCGAGATCCTGAAAGGTGCCATAGGAAGCTGTAGGAAATTCGATATACCACTTGGCTGCAACAATTGTCAAGGTCCTTTGGAAGAGCCTTAAACTTATCGAATCATCATTCAGCAAATTTGAGGAGCACCAAAGATGAAATGTCGTAACATGGTCACTGGGGTCCTCACTAGTTTTACCTTCAAACTTTGGTATGTCTAAGGGAAATTTAGTAGGACCGGGTGTCCATGCAAGGTCATGACACACGGGGTCGTTTGTGAGCTTTGAAATATTTGGCAAGTTTAAAGTTTCCAGAAAAGGTAAACGGGGTTGAGCCGATGGCATCTGATTTACAGGAACCTGGTATTGGGAACCACCCATTTCCTGGTTTGTGTACTGTTGGTTGGGGTTTCCCCCAGCCATCGGTTGTGAAACGAAAGGATTGAAATTACTCCACCCAAAAGGAAGCAGATTAAATCCCTGTGTGTTTGTCCACTGTGGCTGGGTGTTAGGCTCACCATACTACTGGTTAAACATATTACCCCCTCCTCCAGCAAACAAAGAGAAAGGCATACTCCTTGCAGGTATGTTCAATGGATTCACATTGTACCCTGCATAAGGGTTGAAACCAAGTGTGGTTGTAGCGGACGGTGTTGTCATGGTACTCATGACAGGCATAGTTGAAGAGGAAATCGATCCTATAGTGGAAGTGGAAGAAATGGCTTGTGTTACACCTTGAAACTGTTGTTTAGCAGAAGAATGAGTGAAATTCACTAGGGGTATCCCTGACAAAGGGACATTGTTTGGTCCAAAAGTGGGGGTGGAAACAGAGGCAGATGTCGAAGCTAATGAGCTTGGCATGCCTGGAGTACCAACATTGAAACTAAAGGATGGAGCTGAATAAGAAGCAGTCTACGAAGAACTCGAGGTAGCAGTGTTTGTGAAATAAGGATTAACAATCCTTGTAGCCATAGAAGTTGTGGTAGTTTGAGGAACTCCCTGCTCGTCTCCTGGGTTAGTCATAGTACAACCCGGTGTAAACTAGTAAGCACTATACTCAAGTTGTTGGAAACCTATAGGTACTAGAAGCAGATCGTTAGGTCCAGTAAGAGGATGGTAAAAGGAGAACTGAACTCTCTAGAAGTTATATCCTCAACCTCGACAGTATCAAAGACTTATCAATCCAGGGTTCTGGGTTCTGGTTCACCAAGAACCTCTGTTTCACCCGTAAGTTCAAAAGAACCACAGGAATTAGTCCTCCATCATCGCAGTGGTGTTTGAGACTCCACTATAATTGGGGGAAGGTTTTGCAACCTCCGAGACCGACAAATATGTTGGTCCTCCACAACTACAAAAAGTAGACTAAGTAAAAACCTAGTGTCCACTACAACTAGGGAGAAAATAGCATACCACTAAAAAATGTCCTAAGTAATCAAACCAGACAAACAATGGAAAATACTCTCGGAAGCAAGTCTAGGATGATTAAGGCCCAAAACAGACTAATAGTCTATCGATGGTTAGTTACATGGCGTCCTCCGAACGTCCACTGGGTGCAAGTGTTTGAATCACCAAACTGCCCTCCGGGGATTACTTCCAAAGGGTTACCTTCCACGTCTGTCCAAGGTGAAGTGGGAATAACCATCCACTCTACCTATGTAGAGCCCTAAAATTTTGATACTAAGGCTACCATCAATACGAAATAACCTGGGGCAACAATCAGCAGCCTAGTCGAAACGCATGGGCAAGGTAGCATATCCCAAAGTCCGAAACTCTAGCCTAAGATGGTTGATGACGTGTATACCTAAAAAGAAAAACGTTGCTAATAAATTTGATTAATCTTCCTTTTTAAGGGATACTTGTTACTCAAGGGTTGTAGTGCGGCATGTGGAATGGTTTGTTTTGAAAGTAAAGTACATGTAAAGTAATGCTTTCAAATTCACAAAATTTTCTCTTTTCCGTTTATATTCTTTCAAAAGTCAAGAACTAGGCAATCCTAAAATCAATGTTCTTTTTGTATTTTTCTTTTAATATTTCAAAGCAAACTATGCTACTTCAAAATAATGAAACACCTTACTACTAAGCTACTTGAACAATTTTTTGTCTTTTCTAATAATCATAAAAGAAAGAGAACTTGTACAAAAGCAAGTAATATCTAAATGTAAAGTGTGCGTAAGAAAAACACCTAAATGGCTCAAAACAAACAAATCAAAAGACTAGATGAAGACTTGACTTACCAAGTTGTTGCAAAAGAAAAAGTTGAGGCTTGGAAACAAAGCGAAAAAGAAGCAGGGAAAAGAGACACTCTTAACGGAAACAAACATAAACAGGTTGCTCCTAAGCATCAAAACCCTAAGAAAACACTAAGCCAAGCAAAAATTAAGCAAGTGAACCAAGAATGACCTTAACAACACACAGACTCAAAAGAAATCTAAAATGGGAGGCTTTAACTTACTTGGACTGAAACTTGATAAGACAATCAAAAAGCATCTAAAACAAGCAACCTTTCGAAAGCACCCTAAGGAATTAAACTTGAATTCAAACCCTAATGGAAAGGATAAGACAAAGTGAAAGTGTGTTGAATGTTGTGACAGACAACAAACGTTAAGAATGCAGGTCTGTATGACTGCAACAACAACTAGGGTGAAAGTATGTAGCTATGTCCAAAAGATAATAGTGCACAAACTTCAAAAAAGGCTAGAAAGCAACAAAGACACTTAAACAGGTACTCAAGCAAGAAAAAACAAACTAAAAGACTCAAGAGAGGTCAGCAAGACTCAAAAGAGACATGGAAATCTCAAAGGTTAGTCAATAAGACAAAGAAACAGGCTGGAAATGAAACCAAACAAAATGGAAAACAAACCCTAACAGAAAACTGGATAGTACAGGAAAATGCACTACTGTACAGTGGAGAAACCAATGCATACTAGGACATATGTGCTACTGTGCAGTGTATAAAGCAGCGTTCATCAAGTGGTATGTGCTATTGTTAGTAGGGTAAACTAGCTCACATGCCTCAGAAGGGCAGAAACGGGCTTTGCAGCAGTGGACTGAGATGATTCAAGCAGTAAGGAACATGTAACAAAGACCTATAAATACTCTCAGAGAATCAAAATTGAAGAAAGGGACTGGAAGAAACCCTAAACTAGGTCTCCTAGAGTAGAATAAATACTAGTTACTCCCTAGTGGAGTCGCCAGTCTGTTGTTCAGGATTTTAACCTTATAGTGAGGAGAGGCACTACCAACTTGGGCAGGGTTGACAGGTAAATACATTCATTATATTGCATTTAGTTCCTACAAATGACAGATATCGGGATATCGAAAGACATACCTTTAACGGACGGTTGGTCCTAGCTTTCACTTGATCTCCTGCTTGACAAACCTGCAACACAAAGGATACCTTCCTCAACATATCTTGACTATATATAAATATGATGAAAACATAAAGTAATTTAACATTAAATATAATCAAATCTTAAGCCAAATGAACATACAATCTAATAGACATTTGATTTGGGACAGGAAGGGTATTTCAACCTTTTTATTGTCAAAGAAACATGAATCAGTATAGTATACCTGACATGTCAAGATGTTTATGCAACAGAGTCCTAGGCTCCTGCTCTTCACAATGACTTGGGACTTTCCTCCAGCGTAACAACCCTTAATGCATTCTTTCTCCTCCTCTCTCTCATGGATCCTCCTTGTATTTATGGGACAAGGTAGGCAGTTAGATTCGAGAGGTGGTTGAATTGGCAGGCTAGGGAAGTTGCAGAACCAACTTCAACTAATCCCAATTCGTAATCTTAATATATTTTTGGTTTCATCTTAAGATGTGCACGAGTTTCTCAAGCCATAGTAGCGCACAATATGCAACTTCACTGTTTTACAACATGCATTTGCAACTTTTTCAAGGTGTGCGCTAGTTTCCCTTGAGTAAAGTAGGGCATACTAGCAGATGTGTGCTAGTTTACTGCCCAAAGAGTAGCACACATGTCAAAACATCAAGAGAAACAGGGAATTTCTCTACTGAAGAGGGTAGTTCTAGTCCATACATCATCTAGGTCAACCTAACTCTTCAATCCATGTTGTCCTTTTGTGTGATCAACAGAGCAATGTGATCACGGACGGAGAAGTGTAGATTTGACCTATAACACAAGGGTATGGTTGTCTAAACATGATGGTTGAATGACAGTCTGGATGACAGACCGGTCGATGGACTGGTCACGATTTGTTTTCATGGATTTAGTGGGTACTGAAAAGAGTGGGGATTCTGAAGTAGGGTCACCAAGGGAAAGCTCAAGAGAAGGAGATGAATGGACAATATGCACATCGCCTGAGGGAACCTCATCAAACTGCACATGCTTAGTGTCTAGTTCTGCTTGCATAGAGGCTTGGGTAGGCTCACTAATACTGGTTTGGAAACAATGGTGTTTTTGAGAAGCAGAGGATTTGACAATAGGCTTCTTGAGCAAATGAGGGTTTAGTATTTCAAAAAGAAAAACGATCCCAGGTTTTCTCTCTCTCTTCAAACTAGTGAATGATCAAGATTTTAATGAGACAATGATGGTACAAGCTACTAGAGGGATTAACAGTATTCTTCCTAACCTGGCTTGACATTTTCTCTAAACTTTTTAGGAAATAAAATGGGAAATTGAGGGTCTGATTGTTAACAAAATGTGCTAGCAATCTAAAATGGCACACTTTAAAAATAGTAAACTTACCCTCACAAGTGATCAGATGGATGATGACACTCAAGGGATCTAGGTATTCCGGCTTGACCCACTCCTGGTGAAATCCTTTTGTTCCAGCAACATGTTGATATTTGGCTTTCAAATCAAATTCGTGAGCCTTCCGTGGAAGGAGGAGATGTTTGTGCCAACGGGCACCCTCCCTAGGAAGCTTCATGGCTAATGCAATAGATTCTTCTGTCACAGAAAAAGTGAGATGGCCATCTTTGGCCATCTTTCCATTGAATCCTTTAGCAAACAATAGTGAAATCTCATGGTTGTGGTCTTGGAGAAGGCGGAGAAATGGACCCCAACTGGCTCGAAGGAATACCTCACAGCAATCTTTGAAATTGGGGATGCGAAGTAAATCCTGGTAACTTCCAAGTTCATGATGGATCAGCATAACTAGACAGAGGTCGAGGGAGGCGGATACGTATAGGGGATGCAAGAAATGCAGGAGACCCAGCTTAACAGAAAAAAAAAAAATGGAAAGTGAAATTCACGCAGTCATCAGTTTAAATTGAAGTCCATTTGAATGGTTGAATGATCGTAGGTGAGGACTTATCATGCTTGAGAGATCATGCTTATCAAGGATCTTGAATCGAGTTCCAACATAGAAATGTATGAGTAAGTGAATATGTGTGGTTATGGTATATTCAACCGTGTCCAAAGTCGAACTTTGGATAGGTTGAATGTAATTATCGAAAAGAAATTATAGGTATCGATTACATGTGAAAGATTATGATGACTTGATTTTATATGATGGCATATCGTACAACAGGATAATTAAGACCATATGGTGGCCATGCAATGATTCTGAATATTGCAATGATGCAGAATCCATTCGTTTAATAGAGGCGAGATAGGTAAGGGAATGAGACCACATGTGAAATTTACATTTGATTGATTCCTGACATAATTATCCAAATAATATTCAAATTTGGATACCTTGGCATGTTTAATAAAGTCATTATAAGCTATGGTTTAATTCGGTACTTCATTTAGATCGTTATACATTTTCCTCGTTCGACACCTCATTCGGATCGGCATTCGACCTGTCATTCAACCCTTCATATAGACTTTTGTGTGTACAAGATATGCTTATTGATGCTCGCTGAAGCTGATTTTGCAGGGAATTTCTGAGGCTGTTAGTGCACAAAAGATGCCGTAAACTTTTCTTTTCTGGAACTCTAAGTCATGTTCTTCTTTTATTTTCCATTCATCATAACAATCTTCCTTTTGCTTTTTGCATTAACCTGAAAACACCTATCATTTTATCATATATAAATAAAAATTTTTTATATAGATATTCAGAAGGTAAAAACAATTCTAATCCTCCCCCAAACCAAAAATATGGCCTGTCCTCAAGCCATCAAAGAGAAATTGATTAATATTCAAATATTTTCAATTGAAAGTTTTGCCGATAGCTTCTAAAATGTTGTGATAATTTTTGTAATAAAATGAAAAATTAGCTAATAAATGTAGATGATTCAGATATGTACATTCATCAAAAGAATACAACAGTGCTTAAGAAGACCATATAAAGAATGATAATGTGATTAATGCGAAAAATGCCATAGGAAAAACTAGTCATTCATGACTCATTAATTTTAAATATCTCTTGTCATCCAAAGAATATAGATAAAGTTCACCCTTGAGTCTATGAGATTTCTATAGTTATGGGTCCCATTTCTAGGATAATCATATCCTAGGTATTGTTTAAATGAGATGACAGGGTCCAAGTCCAACTTACAGCTATTCTCTAACGACAGTATAAATAATCGGCCTAAACATATGTTTGTATACCCAGGATTTTATGAGCCATGTGCATAGCGATGCATTAACCAAACCTCTTTTACCTGATATTGACCCGCTGCCAGCAGGCCTATTTAGTACCCTGGCGGGTTTGTCTTGATACTACGCAAGCATAGCCCCCCTTCCAGCGAGGTTGTTCAGTACCTCGATGGGTTTACTTGCATTTACCAAGCTTCCTTGTTAAGATTTTACTTAGCATGGACCCGCTGCCAGCGAGCCTGTTCAGAACCCCGGTGGGTTTACTTCATATAATGATACATATATATATATATATATATATTGAAAGGAAGTCGGTCGGCACTAGAATGTGCTAAGCTTACTAAACACATAATTCAAAAAAGAATTTTAGAACGACCCTTATGAGTAACTTTATTTATAATGTCCTAATTATAAATCATGTCAAAAGATAATAACCTAAAGCTGTTCTTTGACCTCTTAGTACATCTTCTTCATAAAATATCAACAACGTTCCCCACAAAATAGAAATATCATTCACTTTTGAACAACCTTTTAAAGATGCTTTAAGAGACAATTTTTGATAATGAGTGTAGGATGAGCAAGTGATACATAGGTGTAAGATAGAGCTTTTTGGAGATCATAGTGATTAAGGTCGGTCTTAAGCAACTGTTCTAATGCTAAATCAGAAATGTGCATGTCTAAATCAAATACCATATGTAGAAGTATAGAAGAAAGTGGTTTGAAAATGATATAAAGAACATTTTTTATCTTTTCAATATAATTTTTCAATTTCTAACAAGAATTGAAAGAGAAGAAGTTAGGATGTATTATGAAGTTCTTAGAGCACTTCCCTCTTTAAATGTTGTTGCATGAATTGATTATAAGGATAAGGTTCTCGTAATTAAACTCCAAAACTATTTGTTAGATGATTCATATTTATTCGAAACAAAAACATATGTACAAAGAAAGTTATATAAAGTTTAGGAAAAGGGAAAAAGAGTCTTCCTGCTTTAATTGACAAAGTTTCATAAGCTGATCATAATAAATTTCCTGAAAAAAATGCAATCAGTTGTTAGAAATGACTCTTATTATTAAAAAAACAAAAACATGTTTACATATATACAAATGAAGATAACCCAAAATAATTCAAGAACCAGGAGAAGGAGGAATGACTTCCTCTTCTACCATCTCCATTTCCTCCCGTTGTAAGGCATTCTACACAAAATCTTGTTTAGATATCTGTTGATGATAAAGTCTAAGTCTATGTCCATTTACAACAAAGGAAATTTGAGAATCATCAATTGTCTTAATTTTAACGGATCCATTATCAAATGCTGTAACAATTTCGTATGGACCCATCCAACTAGTAGTCAATTTACCTTTAAAATTTTTGTATCTTGAATCAAAAAGTAATGTCGAGTCTCTGGTTTTGAATTGTTTTTGTTTAATGTATCTATCATGCCAATTTTTGCATTGGTTTTGTATTAAGATTGTGCGTTGAGTAACATCTTGCCTAATATTGTCTAATTCATTTATTTGCAGGATTCGTTGTCTCTGTGCTTCTTCTAGATTCATCCCTAATCGTGCATCCATATGAAAGGTTTTGACTTGAAATTCAATAGGTAGAAGAACTTGTTTACCATAAATGAGTTCATAAGGTGTGTGGCCAGTGGTGTTCCTCCAAGTTATTCTATAATCCCACAAAGCTTCCGGCCTATCTGCCCAGTCTTTGTGGTGTAACTGGATAGTATTAGTTAGGATGGATTCTAATACTTTGTTGGTGGATTCTACCTGACCATTGGCTTGCGGGTGATATGGTGAAGATTTACAATGTCTAATACCATATTTTTCAGTAAGCTCTTTCATTAAATTGGAGGTAAATTAAGATCCTTGATCGGTTACAATTTCCCTTGGTACACCGAATTAGGTAAATATTTCATCATATATAAACTCTACCACAGATTTCTCTGTGGCTCGGAATAAAGCTTTACCTTCTACCCACTTGGTGACATTACAGACTAGGATGTACTTCTTCTTGCGAGACATATGGGAAATTGGCCCAACGAAATCTAGAGCCCATTTTTCAAAAGTTTCAATCATAACTTGATGTTGTAAAGGCATCTCATTGGATGGCATAGGTCTCCCCATTCTTTGGAAACTGTCACACCCCTTGACATATTTGGAAGCATCTTTGAAAATGCTTGGAAAATAATACCCAAAGTGCAACACTTTGTATGGTGTTCTCTTATCAGAAAAATGTCCACCGCAAGGTCCACCATGACATGCATGAAGTATCTCTGTCATCTCATCCACTCGTACACATCGTGTAATAATAAGATCAGGACCAGTATGAAAGAGATCATTATACACCCAAGAATAATTAGAGCTTTGAACTATGATCCTATGTTTCTAAGGTGGGGAGAGGTGGTTTGGTAGCTTTCCAGTTGCTAAATAATTGGCTATGTCTGCAAACCAAGGGGTTCGAACAGATACAGCGAACAAATGTTCATCTGGGAAGCTATCATCGACAGGGATGGAATCATTGTCAATTTGAATTCAAGAGAGAAATTCAGCTACTACATTCTCTCGACCGGGATGATCAACAATAATAATGTTAAATTCTTGTAACAAAAGAAGCCACCGATTCACCCTGCCATTTGTGATTGGTTTATTCATCAAAAATATAATGGCGGAGTGGTCGGTATGTATGAAAATTTCATATCATGTGATATAATGATGAAACTTGTTGATGGCATAGACTACTGCCATAAACTCTTTTTCAGTAACAGTGCATTTTGTTTTTGCAGGAGTCAAATTTTTACTAGCAAAATAGATTTCATGTGATGTTTGTCCCTCCTTTTGACCTAAGTGTTAGGAACCCATGTCAACCCTTCTATTTACTTTGTTAGTATATCATTGTTGGACGCATATGTTTTGTAATTCGTCCTGTAGTATTTTTTGATCCATCGTTTGTCTTATTGTTGTTGGATGCATATGCTTTGTAAGTCGTCCCATAGTAATTATTGATCCATATTTTGTATTGGCCCATGGTTTGTATTGACACATGGTATTGACCCATGGTATTCACGCCTAGACTTAGTATATAAGTTTGTGTTGAGACCAATGAAGGCACGGTGAAGTTATTTGTATCGAGCTTGCTCAAAGAACGTTTCCCCCTCGAAGTGGCCTGTGATCAATATAAAAGTGATTCTGAGTTCTGTTATTTCTGCTATCTCGTGTGTTTTCATTAATTAATTATTACAGGTTCTTCACATATGGTATCACAACACTTTCTTGGGCACGTTGGGTGGAATTTATGCCATTTTTTTTTCACATCTATTGCAGCTTTGGATTTGGGAATAATCCCTATCCACTTAACTGTGGGAAGTACTTGGGCATAATCCCTAAAACTCATTGTGAGGAGCACCACAATAACCCCAAAGTAGCTGGCCCATTGAGAGGACCTGGTAGTGAAAAGGGAAATGACCCCTACCTGATTTACTAGTTCCCACTTGTGAGGTAAACCAAGAGTTGTCGTTTGTGGCAAAGCGGTTATCGGTTTTACCTGAGCTGTGGAGTGAGGGGTACCGCCCCAATACGCAAGCCGTCAGACAACATTGGTGGCCGAGTGAAACCCCTGAACTGTTAGGAAGCCACACATACCTGGGGTCCATATCTATTTTCACCTAAATTATTACCGATCACTGTCGCACATTTCATATCCAACCATTTTAGATCCATTTTGAAAGTCATTCTAGATCCAGTTGTTTCTAATCTATTTCAGATCCAGCTAGTTTAGATCCATTCTGAAAGTCGTTCCAGATCCACCTGTTTCATATCTATTTCAAATCCACCTCTTTTCGATCCATTTGGAACCGTTTCAGATTCCTCTATTTTCGATCACTTCCGCACCATTGCAGTTCTATATGTTTCAGATCCCTTCCGCGTTATAGCAGCTCCATTCTGTGAAAAAAAATTAAAAAAATTCCCTTGAAACTTCCATATCTCCCTTTTTTTCACTCTGTTTCCCTTGAAACTTCCCTGGAATCCCTCTAATCCCATTCTGCATATTTCATTCGTAAGGACCCAATCCCAAATTCCACTTCCTAAAGCCCAAAATCCCGCATTTGTCTATTTTTAGGGTTTGCCATAACTTCCTCAGATTTTACCCAATCACCTTCAAATTTTACCACAAAGTTCCTTTCCTAATTCTTCTTCTTTGTCCCTCTCTGCCAAATTTTCCCATTCTTTCACCCTGCTTCTAAAATCCTCCTTTTCTGCTTCCCTGTCCCTTCGATAGTGTACAAAACCTAGTCGAACCCCAATTACCCATCCGATTTTTTCCCAAATCCAAATTTTCCTTTAAAAAACAAGCTTTTGTTTGGGTTTTTCTATCCATTCTGCCCACCCAAAAAAAAAAACTTCTGGTTATGGTTGTCACCCGTGCAGGAGCAAAAACCATGGAGGAAGCACTTGCAGCCATCCAAACCAAACTCCAAGATTTGGATGAAAAATTTCTAGGCCTCCATCTTTAGCATTCAGCCATGAACAAAAACCGAGAACCAGAATCTTCTGTAGCCAATGGGTTCTCTTCTTCCAGCACTTTTCATCATCCGAAGCTTGAATTTCCTTGCTTCAATGGTGCTGATCCGACTGGATGGATCTATCGTACAGAACAGTATTTCAGTTTTGATTATACTTTTGATGTCCAAAAATTTCCACTTGCATCCTTTCATTTGGAATAGGAATCCCTTCAATGGTACCATTGGTACATCAAGGCTTATGACGAGCCAAAATGAACATATTTTTTCCAACTCCTTTTGCAACGATTTGGCCCTAGTGCTTTTGATGACTTCACCAGGGCACTCACTAAACTTTGTCAAAGTGGCACTGTGAGAGAGTATCAGACAGAATTTGAGAAGCTAGCCAATCACACAGAAGGATTGTTTGATGAATTCTACAGGAGTTGTTTTATCAGTGGTCTTAAGGATGAAAACCGGTCAGAGGTTAAAATGTTATGTCCCAACACAATGATGGAAGTCCTAGGGTTGGCTAAGTTGGAAGAAGACAAGATTGCAACCCAATTGTGCTCCAAACCCACTTTTGTTCCCTTCCGAAATATGGGTTCTCAACGGCCTCCCATCCCGCCAGCTCCTCAACCAACTCCTATCAAGCATTTGTCTGAAATCGAGATGCACGCACGTAGAGAAAAGGGGCTTTGTTATAATTGTGATGAGAAATTCACTTGGGAACATAGATGTGTTCAACAACAGCTCTGTCTCTTGGATATGGATTCTCCACCTGCCTCTAAAATTGGTGAAGAAGCTCCAGATACAATGGATGATCAGGTGAACATTCAAGAGCCGCCTATTGACCCCCCATCTCAGGATGAACAACCAGATATATCTCTCCATGCTTTGTCCGGCATCCCCACCCCCAAAACAATGCGGGTTAGGGGTTACTTCAAGAAGCTTCCTCTTACAATATTCATTGATTCTGGTAGCCCTCATAACTTCATTGACCCTCGGATCGCCAAACATGCTGACTGTTTTGTCCATCCTTGCTCCAACTTTCAAGTCATGGTTGCCAATGGGGGCACCTTACCTTACAAGGGGAAGTGTCACAATGTGTGTATCTCTCTGGAATATTATAACCTGTGCTCTAACATGTTTTCCTTGTCCCTAGGAGGATGTGATGTGGTTTTGGGCATTCAATGGTTATGCACACTTGGCCCCATCTTATGGGATTTTGCTGAACTTTGGATGTAGTTTTCAGTCAATGGCAAATAAAAAAAATTTAAGGGCTTACAACAAGGGTCTCTCCACATCATTAGTTCACATCACATGGAAAAGATCCTTAAGAAGAATTCACATGGTGTAATCGCTCAACTCCATTCCATTCAGATGCACCCATCAATGATCTCCCCTACATCCTTG
Source organism: Larix kaempferi (assembly GCA_027924585.1). Taxonomy (NCBI): domain Eukaryota; kingdom Viridiplantae; phylum Streptophyta; class Pinopsida; order Pinales; family Pinaceae; genus Larix; species Larix kaempferi. The sequence continues at coordinate 139,734 of BSBM01001622.1, forward strand.
GATAGATCTGGAGGTGTCCTTACTAAACCAGTGGGCTTGTCGCCTTCAAGAGACCTTTTCGGTAAGAATTTAGCCGCATCTCCATCTCAGCAAGACATGATGGCTATTTTGCATGCACTATAGACATGGTAGCCATACCTATTCAGGAATTAATTTTGCATCAAGAATGATCTCCAAATTCTAAAAAATTTCAGGGAACAATGGGTCTCCTCCCCAGCACACCTGAAATGGGTTATCCAACTCATAGGTTATGCCTATGCGATCACTTACAAAAAGGATAAGGACAATATGGTGTTAGATGCTCCTTCTCGCACATTTGATGACCCAATTTCTCTTACAATTATTTCTTTGCTTGTTCCCAATTGGTTGCAATTTGTTCAACAGGACTATCTCTTCTATGAACTCCTTGCTTCTTCATCAGTAGGGCACTCTGGGCTCCTCAAAATGTATGACCAGGAACAATGTAACTTCTTTTGGCAGAGACTAAAAATGACAATTCCATAGATGGTGGTTGACTGTGATACTTTCCAGGTCAACAAGGGTGAAACGACACTCCTTTCATGACTGCTCGAACCCTTTCCCATCCCTACACAGATTTGGACAACTATTTCTATGGATTTCTTAGACGCGCTCCAGTGGTACAATACCACATCTAAATGGACACCATATGAAGCAGTCTATGGACAAGCACTGCCATCTCTTCTTTCATACACCCGCAGCAGCTCCCCAGTTCAAGCAATTGACTCGGTTCTTCGAAACCGCGATCAGATTCTTCTCATTTTGCAGGACAATCTTCACATGGCAAGAATTTGACTAAAACAACAAGTAGATGAGCACCATTCTGAGCGCCTTTTTCTCGCAGCTGATATGGTTCTTATTCATCTACAGCCTTCCAAGCAATGCTCCCTAAAACTCAAAAGGCGTCAGTGGCCGGGAATGCCACCCGAGGATGCTACAAGGGAGCCACTCCTTCGGATTCTGCACCAATTTCCACATCTAAAGCTTTGAGGACAAAGCTTTTTCTAAGGGAGAGGGGATGTTAGGAACCCATGTCAACCCTTCCACTTACTTTGTTAGTATGTTGTTGGATGCATATGCTTTGTAAGTCATCCCGTAGTATTTGTTGATCCATAGTTTGTCTTATTGTTGTTGGACACATATGCTTTGTAAGTCATCCCGTAGTAATTGTCGATCCATATTTTGTAGTGGCCCATGGTTTGTATTGACACTTGGTATTGACCCTTGGTATTGGAGCCTAGACTTAGTATATAAGTTTATGTTGAGACTAATGAAGGCACAGTGAAGTTATTTGTATTGAGCTTGCTCAAAGGAGGTTGCCCCCTCAAAATGGCCTGCAATCAATATAAAAGTGATTTTGAGTTCTGTTATTTCTGCTATCTCATGTGTTTTCATTAATTAATTATTGTAGGTTCTTCACACTAAGAGTACTCCTATGGCTATGTCGGAAGCATTAGTGGATATATGAAAAGGAAGGGACCAATTGGGGCCCCTAAGTATTGGTGCCACTGATAGCTTTTCCTTCAAAGTTTCGAAGGCTTGTTGACAAGGTTCATTCCATTGAAATTATGTATCTTTCATGAGTAGATTGAGCATAGGTGCGACTATCTTAGTGAAATTTTCAATAAACCATCTATAATAGCCTGCATGGCCAAGAAAGCTTCTTACTTCCTTCAGAGTTTTTGGAGCAGGAAGATTAACAATTATAGATATCTTGGCGGGATCCACCTTGATAACTTGAAGAGAGACATGATGTCCCAGAACTATGCCCTTGGTTAGTAACATCTTACATTTTCCATGACTAAGAGCTAAGTTCGTTTCTTGGCACCAAATAAGAACTGTTTCGAGGTTATCAAGGGATTCTTGGAAGGTATTGTCGTAAACTGTAAAATCATCCATATAAAATTCTACATAGTTGTGTATAAGGTCAGCAAAGACTCCTAGAACTACTCACTGGAAAGTAGTAGGTGCATTACAAAGGCCAAAAGGTAACACTGGATAGGAATATGTCCCCTAAGAACCAGTAAAGGTTGTCTTGTCTTGATCCTTAGGTGATATTAATATTTGATTGCATTCACTATACCCATCAAGGAAAGAAAAGTATTGCTTCCCTAATAAAGTATCTAACACCAGGTCAATGAAAGGCAAGGGGAAGTAGTCCTTAAGAGTGGCCTTGTTTAATTCTCTAAAGTCAACATAGATATGCTATTTCCCTGTGACTTTCTTTGGAACTACCACCATAGGAGATACCCATTTACTATTAGAACTTGGGTAGATGAATCCAACATTAAGGAGTTTTTGTAATTCATCTTCTACTATATCCTTTAGGGATAGATTCATTCTTCTCTGGGGCTTCCTGACAGGAGGTATGTTTCGGTCTGTGTAAATGTGGTGAATACAGGTATCTGGGTGTATACCTTTCATGTCGGTATATTCCCATGCAAATGCTCCAGTTTGACTTGTGAGAAATTTTAGTAATTCTTTTTGTTGACTCTCATCTAAACCTGCATTTATATGTAGAATTTTTTTGGAACCAACCTCACATGGTATGGTATAGGATCCTAGATGTTCTTCGATTGCGAAGACACATAGTGTACTTGTAAATGTGGAGAGGCTCATGTTTTCTTGGAATTCATCTCCAAGCATTTGGTCAAGTTGGGAAAAAGACTTAGGACAGTCTATACATGTTGTGGAAGAGATAAATTGATTCAACACATTCTCAGTATTCTATTCTTGAAGTGCCCAGGAGAAGTCACTAACAAGAGAAATTTATTCCAAGTTCTCATCCCGAAAGGACAATCTAACCAAAATAGGTTTTTAGTTACTGGTTGTGCTGGTGGGGATAATGCTAGTTTTCTTGTAGATAACCCATAATAGATAATTATCTCTCCATCCCTACATCCTATAAATGCATTGGTAGTATCCAACCAAGGTCCTCCCAGAATAATGGGGTGACCTTTGGAAGGGTCTTTTGATTCAATGACCATGAAGTCCACAGGATATTCCCATGAATCTAATGATACAGTGATGTCATCTAAGATCCCAGCAGGCTGCACCATCATGCGATCTGCTAATTCTAGCATTGTTGCGGTAGGGCGGAGAAATTGTCCTAAATTGAGAGTTTCTAAAATTGTTGTAGTCATCAGGTTAATAGCGGCTCCTAGATCAATAAGTGTGTTTCCTATGGCGGTGTTATTGATGATAACAACCACCACAGGATTTCCTAGATTTGAATACTTTGGGATTCTAGGTGGGTCAACTATGTAATCTGACATTTCACCTATTACATGAATTGTCGGATGGTCTTTTTGTTTCCTACCTAGTGTCTTAATATAGAGTTCCTTTATCACTTTACTATAGATTGGGATATCCTTAATGGTTTGCAATAAAGGAATATTAATACAAATATTGTCAATTTGTTAATGATATCGTATTCTAGATAAGTTACAGGTTTTCCTATTACCAGATGCTCCGGAAATGGGGGTGACTTTTCTCTCGTACTTATGTGTGTTGAATATTTAGGAATAACCACATCTTCAAGAATGGCATCGTTCAAAACTTCACTAGGTATGTCTTCTTCATTATCTTCTCGGATAACAACTGATGACTTGGGCTAATCTTGCCGAACTCTTCCAGACCATAGTTGAATCTCATGTATTAGTGCGGTTGAAATGGCATATGATGGAAGAGGAAACAACCCAATGCTATTAAGAGATTGGGTTGGTTTGCTGTTAGGATTTGGTATCAGTTGTGCAGGTAATATTGTGGGTCTTGAAGGATTCATATTCTGGAAATGGTGAGGTTGATTTGGGATAGAGGGTAGTGAAGGAGGTACAAATCTAGGCAAAAGTTGCTGAATATTAGGTGGGTAAGGATAGTTAGGCATATGAGGAGATGTTTGAGCATAAGCTTGTCCTCTCCATCCATGTGGCCATTGCTGTTGTTGAGCATTCTGAGGAGGGTATTGTGGTGGCCAATTCTTCCAACCTGAAGTGTTCCATTGTTGAGGAGATTGATAATGATGGTAATAGGGTGGAAATTGTGATGTTGAATCTTGATATGATGATTGATCTCTAGGTTGCGAATGGCCCCTAGATGTTTCACCAAAGTTTCCACTCTTATATACAGCTTGCAATCCAGGAAACGGTGGAAAATTATGAGTTGGATGTTCTTCTATACGAATGTGACAAACTGAAACATTGTTCAATGGGCGTTCCCATTGAGGGTGTTTAGTTCTACACCTAGGACAAGAAACACTCATTGCTGCCCGCTCCTCATCTTGTCTCTTTTTAGCTTGTAATGCATCTAGTTGAGAATCCATAGCTCCTAAGATATATCTTTTAAAATTTTCTTATAGGTTTCCCAACTCTACCCTTGTAACTCCACCAGGACTGGATGTATTTCCTTTTAGGTTCCTAGCATAGGATTCTCGCAAGTGTCTTCCACTTTTCCCTCTGCTCCTAGAGTGTTTCCTCCATAGTTTACAAATCTGTGTAAAAGACTTATGAGAAACGTCTCCTACTGCCATGAGATTAAGGTTTTCTAAGAATTCTTCTGAGATTCCCTTGAGGAAGAGTGTTCTTACTGCATCTTCCCAAAGATCACTATATTTGGATTTATGTAACACATAGTTAAATCTTTCGAGATAGTCTTCTAGGCTCTCGTCTTCAAGTTGTTGAATTTTTAAAATATCGTTGCAAGATTCCTTAGGTTTACAGTAATCGTGATATTTTCTTAGAAATGCATTCTTCATGTCCTCCCAAGTTCTAATACTAGATTCTCTTAATCCCATAAAACATCGAAGAGAATAATCTTTTAATGTGGTAGGAAAGAGTTTTAATTTTTGGCCATCTTGTAGTTAATTATAACTCCTACACAAAATGTCAAATTCGAATAAAAATGTGTTCGCATCCTCACTACTCTTCCCATAAAAGGTTGGTAGTGAGGAGGAAGGGATGTTTTTCATAGTCATGCATCTTGTGCAATGTCTAAGATAGGGAACCGAAAGGTGCCTTCAGTTCTAACCTCTCCTTCTCCTTCATCTTGTTGAACATGATCTTTACCTTCTTCCTCCATGAAGATTCGATTTTCAAAGAGAGAATACCTAGGTGGTTCCTTTCTTGGTGAGTATGAGATGTCCCAATGTTCTATTTCAGGAAGAGTATTTTTCTTTTTAGGAGGAGAATTACTAGCTACGCGGGAATCCAGTTTTGAAGGTCCTACCATTGTTGTCTCAATTTATGAGACGACTATGTTTACATAATTTTCGAAAAGAGCATCTACTTGTGCAGGATCAACAAAATCTACTAAGTTTGTGTTGATGTAATTGTAACTTCGTAATGTATTTCACCTATGTATATTGTACTCCTATAGAGATGTTGTTATTCCTCTATGTGGGAGTGTCGTCATTTGTATTGACAAGTGTCGCAAGTGTCATAACTTGCAAGTGATGGGTTACTAGACCACCAAGTGTGGGGTTGGCCCTGATTAGTATTACCATGGGTTATTAGACTGAGTTAGACAAGTCGGCCCTGCTAGTTTATTAGGCAGGTCAGGTCATGTATAAATAGAGTGCGGGAGGCACTCTATTTGATCATCTCATTATTCACTTCTACACTCACTAGAAAGTGGCTCACTAGTGGAGGAGGAGGTTCATCTGCTAGGAGGACTATCTCTGTGTACTTTGGTTGTATCATTGCTCTTTCTCTCTTTGAGGATGTTGTGGGGTTTTTCACCTTTATGGTTTTCCCCAGTGAAACTCTGTGTATCTATTGTCTCATGTGATTGCTTAGTGTGATTGATATGATTGATATGATTGATATGTTGTACATGTTATTCTCTTAGTAAAGATCCTAGAGTATATTGAATTAATGCTAAAAAATTAACATGGTATCAGAGCTAACCTAAGAAGAAGACACTGTATCATTGTGAAAACTAGGGTTTGATGGTTATTGGGTTTCTCTCCACATATCTTGAAAGGAAGTAGGGTATTTTGACTATCCTCAGTAAGGCGCATCTTTCTGTCCAATGAGAATTCAATTCTCGGCACTTTCATTTTTTGCCCTAAACAATAGGGTTTCCACAAAAATAGGAAATTTTGAAATCTGAGGACATAGATGGAATCTCCTTGGACAAATCGAATTTTAGAGCTTCGGATCGAACTTTTTGGTTGGGTGAAGCTCTGGGAAACTCAAACCCCAATTCAGGGTCCTCCCCAGTGAATCCATGAAGACTAAAAGGCATTTTTGAAGGGTCAAAACTTTGCAGTTTTCAATTTCTGAATATATCAGGCTGATTAGCTCATCAAGGCGCATCTTTCCATCCTTTCAGAAAGTTGAAATTCACATTTTGAATTTTTTGGGTTTCTCTAACAAACCCTAATCTAGCACCAGATCCAGATTTGTGCAAATCAAGTGGTAAGACCTAAATCTTTTCTATTTTCATTTGAAGTAATCTTAAATATGTCTCACCACACCAATCTTGAGGATAATCTTGAAGGGGTTGATAACTTCCGAGCATGAAAGTATAGTATTGGGTTAATCCTGGAAGAAAATGAATTGGACACTTACATAAGTTCTGAGGTCCCTATCCCAGAGGGAGAAGAGGCTAAGGACTTACATAAGAAGAACTTGGTCAAGGAAAAGAGGATCATTGTTGATTCTATCAAAGACCATCTCACACCACATGTCTCATCTCTAAAGACACCCAAGGAGATGTTTGATTCCCTGACCAAACTATTTGAAGGGAAGAACATAAATCAAAAGATGACTCTACGGAATCAATTGAAAGGGGTAAAGCTTCAGAATGGATAGACCATTCAATCCTATTTCTCTAAGGAACAACTTGAAGTTGTGGATGGAGTGGTGGAGAATGGTGAAATTGTTATGACCACTTTGAATGGCCTACCTAGGTCATGGGATTCCTTTATCCAAGGAATCTGTGCAAGAAGAAAATTGTTCTCCTTCAGTAGATTGTAGGAGGAATGCTTACAAGAAGAGGCTAGGATTGTAGCCTGAGAAGAAAAATATGGGGAATGAAGATCAAGCTCTTACAGCACACACCAAGAAAAGAAGGTCCAAGGGGGAGCATTCTCATGCCAAGAAATCTTCACACCATCATAGAGATAAGAAAGATCTCAGATGCTTCACATGTAATGAGAAGGGACACTTTGCTTCATATTGTCCTAAGAAAAAGAAGAAGAAAGACAACAACTACAAATTCAACAACAAGAAGAAGAAAAACAAAATAAGATATCATGCTCATGCTGTCGAGGATGATGAACCTCCCAAGAAGAAGGCTAGAGCAGAAAGTGATGACTCATCTAGTGAAGATGAATATGTTCTAATCTCTGCTCTCACATGTACTGTCTCTCATGGATGTAATGATTGGATTATTGATAGTGTGGCTTCCAAAGACATGACTGGGTTCAAAGAATATTTTGAGGATCTATCTGAACATGAGTCACCCCATAAGGTGAAACTTAGGGATGACTATCAATACCCTATCAAGGGAAGTGGTGAATCCTCCTACAACCTAGACTTTGGGAAGTCTTTGAAGATGAAAGAGGTTCTATATGTACCTGGGCTCAAGAAGAACCTAATCTCCATATCTGCATTGGATGCAAAAGGCATGAGGGTTGCATTTGTAGATGCCCATGTGCTAATGTGTCCAAAGGGTAAAACTATAGACAATGTTGTGGTGATTGGAGAGCAAGAGGGAGGATTGTAAAAATTAAAGGGACAACTTGAACATGCCATGGTACATGAATCCATGGAGCCAAGTGAACTTTGGCATAGAAGGCTTGCACATGTGCACTATAGAGCACTACCAATTGCAAGTAAAGCTGTAGAAGGTATTCTTGAAATCAAGACAAAGCATGAAGGTATTTGCGAAGGATGTGAAAATGGAAAGAACATTAAGAAGGCATTTCCAAGCAATGAAAGCAAAGCAAAAGGAATCTTGGAAATCATCCCCTCTGATGTATGCAGTCCAATGTCATCTGGTTCTCTGAGTGGGTATGTATACTATGTCTCCTTCATTGATGATTTCTCTAGGAAGACTTGGGGTTTACTTCTTGAAAAACAAAGATGAAGTGTTTGATAAGTTCAAGGAATTCAAAGCCTTGATGGAAAATCAAACTGACAAGAAGATCAAGACATTCAGATCCGACAATGGCGGAGAATTCACCTCAGGTGACTTCAAGAAGCTATGCAGTGATTCAGGGATTAAGAGGGAGTTGACTTCTCCCTACAATCCACAATAGAATGGAGTTGCAGAAAGGAAGAATAGAACAATCATGGAAACATCACGGGCAATGTTGCATGATCAGGATCTTCCTATAGATCTATGGGCAGAAGCAGCTAGGATAACTATATATGTGCAGAATAGAACACCTCACAAGATATTGGACAACAAGACACCAGAAAAGGTCTTCTCTGGTAGAAACCTGAATTCAACCATCTCAGAATATTTGGTTGTCCAGTATATACGCATGTTCCAAAGGAAAATAGGATAAAGCTAGATCCTTCAGGAAAGAAGGGAGTCTTTGTGGGGTACAGTGAAAGCTTGAAGGCCTACAGAATATACTTTCCAGGGTTCAAGAAGATTGATGTCAGCAGGGATGTAACATTTGATGAAGACTCAGCTTATATCAAATCAAAGAAGGCACCTATTGAAGATCATGAAGAACCAAAGGAAACCAGATTTCAAGACACCACTATGACTGAAGCAATTCCAGATCCAGATCGTGAAATGGAAGATCCGCAAGAACCTATAGATCCACCCCGTGAGAAGATTTGTCAGAAGAGGAAACCTGCATGGGCTAGAGAGATCATTCAAGATGCAGAAAGATATGGCATTCCAGAAGAAGAACATAGAGAAAGCAAGAGGACTAGATCACATACCAGTTATGTTGCCTTACTTAGTGACATTATGAACAAAGAACCTTCCAGTTATGAAGAAGCAACGAAAAATAAGCAATGGAAGGATGCCATGATCAAGGAATACCAATCGATCATGAAGAATAATGTTTGGGATGTAGTCCCAAGACCGGAAAGGAAGTCTCTTGTGACTTCCAAGTGGATCTACAAGATCAAGCATGCTGCAGATGGCAGCATAGAGAAATACAAAGCAAGATTTGTAGCTCGTGACTTCTCCCTGAAAGAGGGGATAGACTATGAAGAAATTTTTCTCCTGTAGCCAGGTAAACTTCCATCAGATCAGTACTTGCCCTGGCTGCAGTGATGAAATGGAAGATACACTAGATGGATGTCAAGACAGCTTTCTTGAATGGTGTAGTCGAGGAGGAAGTGTATTTGGAGAAGCCACTTGGTTTTGAGACACATGACAGAGAGTCACATGTGTGCAGATTGAAGAAAGCCTTGTACAGCTTGAAGCAAGCACCTAGGACTTGGTATGGTAGGATAGACAACTTTCTATCTAGTTTGGGATTTACCAAGAGTAAAGCAGATTTCAACCTTTACTACAAGGTTGAGGAAGGCAATCCTATGATACTCTTATTGTATGTGGATGACCTATTTGTTACGAGTGAGGGTAGAATGATTTCTGACATGAAGAGGAATCTTGCTGCCGAGTTCAAGATGAAGGACTTGGGGATGATGCACTATTTTCTAGTCATGGAGGTGTGGCAAAGTGCAGATGGGATCTTCCTTGGACAAGGGAAGTATGCAGTATAGATCCTAAAGAGGTTCGGGATGATGGACTACAAGGCCATGGCCACACCTATGGCATCGAACCTGAAGCTTCTATGTGATGCTTCATCTGATCTGGTTGATGTCACTGTGTATCATCAGATGATCGGGTCCTTGATGTACTTGACGAACACTAGACTAGATATTTGCTTTGCGGTGAATACATTGAGCCAATTCTTGACGGATCCCAGAGGTGTTCACCTAGTTGCTGTAAAGCATATTCTAAGGTACCTGAAGGGTAAAATTGATTATGGGATGAAGTATGATGTGAATCAAAAGTTTAACCTGTAGGGTTATGTTGATTCGGACTTGGCGGGTAGTGTTGCATACAGGAAGAGCACTTCTGGGTGCTTGTTCAGTATGGGATTAGGTGTGATCTCTTGGTTTAGTAGGAAGCAATCCTGCGTAGCACTGAGTATAGTCGAGGCAGAGTATGTTGCATCTTGTTCGGCTAGTTGTCAGGCAGTATGGATCCGTAAGCTACTGTCTAAGTTATTTGATCTACCATTGGAGGCTACTGGTATTTTTTGTGACAACCAGAGTTGTGTGGAGTTGTCTGAGAACCTGGTGTTCCACGATAGATCGAATCACATTGATATCAATAATCACTATATTAGGGATATGGTGCAGAGAGGAGCAGTGAAGCTCCTGTATCTTTCGACAGAATAGCAAGTTGCAGATGTGTTAATGAAAACACTAGCCAGAGTGAAGTTTGAATACTTCAGAGAGAGGTTTGATGTTCTTCAGATTGACGACACTTTGAGGAAGAAGTGATGGACACATTTGTAGGATCCATTCCAAGCATGGTGAGAGGAGGATCCTTCCCATGGCTATGGATGTAAGTGATAGTTGATGAGCATCAGGACGATGCTCCAGCTACTAATCTGTATATGCATCATGTTGGATGCTTGTTATGATCAGTTGGATCATGTATATGTATATGCATCATGCTGGATGCTTGTTATGATTAGCTGGATCATGTATATGTATATGCATCATGTTGGATGCTTGTTATGATCAGTTGGATCATGTATATGTATATGCATCATGTTGGATGCTTGTTATGATCAATTGGATCATGTATATGTATATGCATCATGTTGGATGCTTGTTATGATCAGGTGGATCATGTATTTGTATTTGTATTAGGTGGATACATTGTATGATAAGGTGGATCATTTATTTGTATATGTATCAGGTGGATACATTGTATGATCAGTTGGATCATGTATTTGTATATGTATTAGGTAGATACTTTGTATGCATCAGGTGGATGCATTGTATGATCAGGAGGATCATGGATGATGAGCTTCAGGATGTTGCTCCTGATGATATACATAAGGATGATGATATGACGATGATCAGGATGATCATGTGATGATGTACATCAGGATGATGTATGGTGAGTATCAGGTTGATACTCTGTGGCCATGGATAGGTTGTGCAGATGAGCGTGTAACTAGACCTGGGAGATCCGATAGGTTGAGTAGTACGCTCGTAATCAATCATGGGATACTCTTTCGAGGCATTGCTCTTGGAGGACATGTAACTAGACCTGGGAGATCCGATAGGTTGAGCAGTATGCTCTTAATCAGTCCTAGGATTCTCTTTAGAGGCCTTGTCCTATGGCATGTAACTAGACTTGGGAGATCCGATAGGTTGAGCAGTACGCTCATAATCAGTCCCAAGATGCTCTTTCGAGGCTTTTCCATGACAACATGTAATACATCCTGGAGATCTAGACAGGTTGTGCTAGTCATGTAAAAAGGCCTCAGATTCTCTTTAGAGTTCTTGCTAGTCAAGACACTCTTTTAAGTTTTTTGGTGGGGGTCACATGTAAAATGTCCTGGAGATCCGTACAGGTTGTACTAGTTGTGTAAAAGGCCTCAAATGCTCTTTAGATTTCGTGCTAGTCAAGACACTCTTTTAAGGTTTTGTGACAGTCACATGTAAGTGGACGTGGGAGATCTTGTCGGTCGTGCTTCGACACATAAAGGATCCTAGGATACTCTTTTGAGGCATTTTGATGCACGTAATAAGTCCTAAGGATTCCATAGTATGGCTAGTGATCATGAAGACCTATAAGTGGTGGGCCTACATCCAACATGAAAAAGGGTTGGCTCTCTAGAACTTCCTATGAAGAGTAGATTTGAGATTGATTGGCATAGCAGCAGCAGTGACGATGAGGATGATTCGAGGATGATGATTCGATGACGATGATCCAGAGAAGAAGACTTGTGCTAGCAGATCTGTGTCGAGAAATACCTTCCTAGTTAAGAGGGAGTCTTGATGTAATTGTAACTTCGGAATGTATTTCACCTATCTATATTGTACTCATATAGAGATGTTTTTATTCCTCTATACGAAAGTGTCATCATTTGTATTGACAAGTGTCACAAGTGTCATAACTTGCAAGTGATGGGTTATTAGACCACCAAGTGTGGGGTCGACCCTGATTAGTATTACCATGGGTTATTAGATTGAGTTATACAAGTCAGCCCTGCTAGTTTATTAAGTAGGTCACTTCATGTATAAATAGAGTGCGGGAGGCACTCTATTTGATCATCTCATTATTCACTTCTACACTCACTAGAAATTGGCGCACTAGTGGAGGAGGAGGTTCAGCTACTAGGAGGACTATCTCTGTGTACTTGGGTTGTAGCATTGCTCTTTCTATCTCTGAGGAAGTTGTGGGGTTTTTCACCTTTATGGTTTTCCCCAGTGAAACTCTGTGTGTTTATTGTCTCATGTGATTGCTTGGTGTGATTGATATGATTGATATGCTTGATATGCTATACATGTTATTCTCTCAGTAAAGATCCTAGAGTATATTGAATTAATGCTATAAAATTAACATTTTGGACCACCGACTATTGAAAAATTAATTTCTTTGGGTTTTGGGACTAATGGAGGGTTGGGAGGTTCTGAAGTTTTATCCTTTTGAGTTTCCTTTTGTCTAATTTCAGTCTCAAGATGAACTTGAGGTTCTTCTAGTGTAATTTATTTATGAACTGTTGAGATGTTGTAACTTCAAAGAATATTATATTTGTACTTTATTATTCCGGAGATGTTTCATTCCTCCGTGAAGATCTTATTGTATATTCGGAGATGTTTATTCCTCCGTCGGAATGTGGTAACTTGGGTTATTAGAATTCCCTAGTAGGGGTCGGCCCTGTATGTGTTATGTGGGTCAAAGGTTTATTAGACCACCCTAGAGGGGTCAGCCCAGTTAGTTGTAGTGGGGTATTTAACCTATTGGTTAAATACGAGCCTACGTGTACTTGTGTAAAATACATATCAGAGTAGTGTATAAATAGAGGAGGTGTGTTCCTCATTATACACACTCACTCACTTGAGAAAGGCGCATTTGTGGAGGAGAGGTCTGCTATGGAGGAGAAGGATCTTATGCTCAGGGTTTGCATCTTTGTATATTGCTGGTCTTCTATATTGAGGAAGCTTTGCTGGGTTTTCTACCCCATGAGGGTTTCCCAGGATAAATCTCTGTCTCTTGTGTTTATGCTATGCTTGTTGTTTCTTCAGTGATCCTGTATATGCTATTATTGTGAAATGGAATGTAATGATGCTATTTTTCTGTCTTAGCATATTGAATTTTAACATGGCATCAGAGCTGACCTGAAGGAAGACAAGGTATGGCACTAAAGACACTTGCTTTACTTACGACAATTTGAAGGTTAGGGTTTTACATAGCAAAAACCAGTCATCGTAGCACTTTCGCTATAAATCCGTTTTGGCGAAATTTTCGGATCTAAAATTGTTACAGGACGAAGCTAAAATCTCCAGGTACCTTGTGTCCAAAGGAAAACCTCTAATTCGTTGTACATTGTGATTTATGATCTGTACAATATAGGGTTTCTGCCTCTTCCAGATCTGAGTCAAAATCATGTAACCTTGGGAAAAAGGTCATATCTTGGGATAGGAAGCTCCAAATGCAATTTCGTAAAAAGTGAAAGGTAGTACACAGTCTGCACTATCTCAGAAAACTTTTTCAGATGCCGAAGTGGAACCAGTGACACGTGGCACTCCGTACAAGTGCGCTCTCCTATATTATCCCATAAATAGGTCACGTTGCGACACTTGGCATAACTCTCTCTCAGAAAATCCAATTGAGGTCAGACCTGTCAGTATGGAAATATAACAGGCAGGGCTATCTCAGAAAACTTTTTCAGAGGCCAAAGGTCAAACAGTGACACGTGGCACGCCGTACAAGTTCACTCTCCTGTATTTTCCCAAAACAGGTCACGTTGCGACATTTGGCATAAATCTCTCTCAGAGAATCCAATTGAGGTCAGACCTGTCAGGATGGAAAGATAACAGGTCAGGCTATCTCAGGAAACTTTTTCAGACCCTGTGGATCAAAAATTTCAGAGTTACACCAGAAACAATCAGGTACATATTTCTGTCAAAACAGAATTATTTTTTGGTACCTTCATTCATGACTTCCGGAATTTAGGGCTTTGGAGAAAGTTGGAATTTTTGTAATCGGAGACCACGGCTGGATGCTACTCATCAAAATAGAAATTTAGAGACCAAGATCAGAATTTTTGGTTGGGCAGAAGGCCGGGCTTGATTAGACCCTAGTTCGGGACTTTGATCAGAAAAGCGGAAAATTAGGGCTTCTGTAAAAATGGGAATTTTTGAAATCTGTGACCACGGCTGGAAGGTCCTCAGAAAAATAGAAGCTTAGAGCTTTGGATCAAACTTTTTGATGGGGCAAAAGAGTGGGCTTCATCAAACCCCAGTTCAGGGTCACGTCCAGTGAATCCGAAAGTTTCAAAGGCAAAATTAAGGAGTAAAACTTTGCAGTTTTCAAATTCTGAATATATCAGTTTGATCAGCTCAACAAGGCGCATATCTCTATCCTTTCGGAAGTTTGAAATTCAAAGTTTGAATTTTTGGGGTTTCTCTGACAAACCCATATCCAGCTCCAGGTCCAGTTCTTGCAAATCAAGTGGATAGGGTTAATCCTAGAAGAAGATGGATTGGTCACCTACATAAGTGAAGGAGTTCATGTTTCAGAGGGAGATGAGGCTAAGGCTTTACATAAGGAGATTACAAGCGATCTCGACAGGTATGACTCATCGAGGTATGTTTTGAGATTTGTTCATGATTAAGTTTATGGTATGTTTGTCTACATGTTATTACAGTTAGTACAATCTTGATTTTAGATTTGTTGTATCACCTTAACAAAATTATGAATGCATGATAGAAGATATTCATTGGTTAGGGTGTTGACACTTATGATTGTACTAATGCATTATGGTGTTGTGTGAGGTTGAGGTTGTCTGCTAACAAGATACAGGTACATCACAAAAGACAAATCAGGCTCCATGACCATGAAAACATGAAGACAAAGACTCATCCATAATCTTTGTTCTACTTACGAGGTATGTATGACTTTGTTATATTATGCTTAACCTATGAGACATGCAAGTTCTAGCTCAGGATCTCTAAATCATTGAAGAGGTTGTTTAGGTATGTTGTACATAACCAAGTAGGTATACTAATCCAGGTATGTTTCCCATGAATCTTACATTGTGTTAGGATCCCTTATATAAGTATACTTGGAATGATTGGTTATGCTTATTCATAAAGTTAGTAATCAAGGGATTATGCATATTATATCTTTTATCAATGATATGCATGAGTAAAAGAAGACTTCCCTGAAATCTTGAATACTAATGTTTATTAACTATAATCATGACTATACGTTTTCAAGATTATTTAGTACTATAATGTTTTGATAGCATTTAGAATATACTAATGAGTGTATGTTTGTGTATGAGATCATGAGGATGACTCTTGAGCATGCACAGTGGTACAGAATGAATAGAAGTTCAAAAGACATACAGAAGATCAAGCGGGAGGCAGCCACACAAACATAAAAGGAAAGGTCATGAAGAATGATGGACACCGTAAAAGTGGTGGATGTTCAAACAAGAAGATTTACAAATCAAACAAAATATAGAAGGCTCATGGATAGAAGATTCTCTTAGAAAGGGGAAGAGAATCACGACAAGATGTTTGCTCCAAGTATGGTGTAATTAAAGAAGAAGTATGAATCAGGTTCTGTATAGGTACCTAGGATCGATAATAATTTGATAAGCTTAATGATCACCATGGGTGATGTGGATCTCAACCTTTGCTACATGGTTGAATATGATACACATATGCAATGGATGCAAGAAGGAACTCACCATAGAGTTCGAATGATATTGAGGCTCATATCAGTAGACCCATCTAACGAGAGATGGCACAGATAGATATGCAGAAGATCATTCAATGCAGAAATGAAAAATGAAAGATATCAAATTGTAGCTAGGGTTTCACCCCTAGCTTGTGCAAATGAGCACCTACTAAGGAGAATGGACTCCTTAGTAGCAGTTCAGTATATTAAACTAATTAAGCTAAAACAAAAATTAAATTACTTCTAAAACAAGCATAAAACATAAACAACAAATTTAAAGAATGGCTTTTTATATTGATGTTACCTTCAATGTAAAGGTTTGATGAAGCCCTTTGCAGTGTCCAAGAGGATGCTCCAAGCTTCAATATGCTCCTTCTCCTTATCCAATGTTGGGAATGGGCCAAAGGTGGCTCTCAAGGTGAAAATAGTTCAAAGGTGAACTAGGGTTTCGAGAGAGATTTTGGCAGAGTAAGGGTGCTTGTGATTGTGGATATGGAATAAGGGATCTCCATCACCTATTTATAGTTTTTTGGTGGTGGAGTGCTGACCCATGGTTTTGGGAAACACATGGTTTTGGGCAGCTGTATAGGGTTTTTTCCTCCTTTTCCTCATTATTTTATATTTTTTATTCCCTTTTTAGGGGATTTTTGATATTTTTGGAGGAAAAGGGGGTTTTTTAGCCTTTTTTAGGCTATTTTGAGGGTTTTTTGGCCTTTTGGAGGCATTTTAGGCCTTTTGGAGGCTTTTTAATGGGATTTTTTGGGATTTTTAATGGAAATATGGTAGGAAAATGGACAAATGAGCCATATAATGTGGTAATGAGGTAGTGAACACTTTTTGGGTGTTAACAGATTGCCCCCTAATGTGTGAGGTCAGGAGCTCATCGTATGGCCGATGGACATCATAAGTCATGAATGGTTTTCCTGGGTGTGGAGAGAAGAGAAGAAACAAACTGAAGCCCGGAACAACGATCCCGAACAACTGCAAGAACTAAAAGTACATAACCTCAATAATGGGTGAGGAATCATCTGATCATATGGACGAGGCGGGCATACCCATGCTCGTATCAGGATATAACATAATAACAATGGGGTCCAAAAAATGGGGACCTGAAAAATACATGACCTCAAAAAAATGAATGAGGAATAATCTCAATATATGGACGAGGCGGGCATACCCATGCTCGTATCAAGATACATAAACATAATTGTGAGGCCCGAAAAAGGGGGACCTGTAAGATACATAACCACTGTGTACATCATAAGTGTCTGGAGGGGACACAAAATCTGGGACATACTGCTGAGCGGATCATGTGTGAACTGCAGAACTGGTGCACTGGAACAATCAACAATGCTGCTGAGTGTGGTACCAAAGGAACTGATGAGCTGCTGGATCAGAGTGACAAGGGGTACACTCACAATGGTACACTGAAACTGGAACTGATCTGGGTACGCAAGGAAGCATATAGCTGTATGGCTTCCGAATACAATCGCCAACGCAGCCCGGACATCCACGGGAACATACAACTGGGTGTTCCGAAATGACTCACCAAGGTGCTAGAGTCGGGGGAAATCCGGGGTCTTCGACTAAAAACTGATGGGATATAATCCTACGCGATCCTCAACGATGCGATCAAGGTGCTGAAGTCGAGCATGTGAGGAACAACCACTCGGAGAGGCAATGATGACTCCTCTCAGAATGGTCCGTAGGCACTTACCACAGATGGTGATAAGTCCAAGGCGTAGGGAACTCTGGGCCTATCCTCTGGAATAGAGGAGCTGTCGTCGACAGAGGGAGACCTGCAACTATCAAGGCAATGATGTTTCCTTGACAGGAGCGCGAGGTGAAAGACCGAAATGTGATAGTACTGAGGGCAGGACTGACATACTGGTGGTGAAAACTGGGCAAGTAGAGTGGGTGGACTCAAACTTCCTTTGTTCCGAGTATGATAATGGGAATGATCTGGCAGCATATGAAACTGACTGAGGGGAAAGGGATCATAGCTGTAGTGGATCTGGGAGGATAACTGGCTGAGGGAGACTCAAGCTAGTATACAATGGCAGGAGACTGCAGAATACTCTGAACAAAGGCGACCTGATTGGGGGTGCTGCCGAGATGATCAGGGTACTTCTTCATGGGTTAAGGAACTAGAAGAAGTGTGTATCAAATGATACTGTCGTGTGGATTTTACGAGCCCAGGACAGTTCATGCTCGTGGTGGCTTTCAATTTTAAGGAGTCTGAAAGCGATAAGAAGACTCTGAAATGATGGAATGGTGCTGTCGTGTGGATTTAACGAGCCCAGGACAGCGGATGCTCGTGGTTGCTTTCAATTTTAGAGAGTCTGAAAGCAAGTAAGAAGACTCCAGGGGGTTGCTTTTTCGTAGATTTAGTCTCCAAGGCCCAAAGAAGCATAAAAGGATACAATGAAGAACTCTTCTAGTCGGTGTGACTAGAGTATTCCTTTTTCGTAATTAGTCTACCAGCTCCGGAAAAGGGTTAAACTTATACCAGATAGACGCCCTTTCAGGTACTTTAACGAGCATGAAAGGAAGCAAGATTGCTCGGCGATCTTTTCATTCTTTTAGGAGTCAGAAAAGAGCTTAACGGAAACTCCCTAAGTGCCTTTTTCATAAAGGACTTGTCCGGCCCGAAAAAGGGATAAAATTATACCGAACAAAAGGAATGGCCAGGCAAGGAGGAAGTGTTCAATCAAGGTTCAGTAATGATGACCAAGAACGAGGGTAGGGGGGAACACTGGTGGGCCTCCTTGCGAGGTAGATGAAATGGTGGCAAAATAACGAAACATTTGCAGTATGACAGGAGTGAATGGCTCATGTAAAAATGTGGAACAATCCGATAGCGGCCGATGTGGCACGCAAACCGAGGCAGCAAGGTGCTGAGACACAATGTTGAAATTGTACCAAGTGAGAGCAAGAAATGATCTCAAGCATCATCACGAGCTCGGAAAAATGAATCCGGCGATATAAAGGATGTCAGAAAATGGGTAACGGCCGATGTGGCATGCACACCGAGGTGACGAGGGTGTTTAGGAAAAAATACCCGAAAAATCGGGGGGTGAGAGCGAGAAATGATCTCAAGCATCATCACCGGCTCGGAAAAATGAATCCGATGATATAAAACATGTGAAAAACGGAGAACGGCCAATGTGGCACGCAAACCGATGCGACTAGTGGCGTCTGGACACAATGTTGATATTGGTCCTGGTGAGAGCGAGAAATGATCTCAAGCATCATCGCGGGCACGGAAATATGAATCCGGCAGTGCAAATGGTGCGAAAAATGGAGGTCATAATACTAGGTGTATCATGATGGCCCGCGGGGGCAGAATACTAGGGGTATCAAATCAAATCAAATCTACAAGTGACATGTGACCTCAAAAATGGTTGAGATCACGCATGTGAAAAAGTGAGCAGGGTTAATGACTTGCCCCCATGCTATGTGCATGGGGTTTGTGATTATGGATCACATATGTGTGGGTTTGAACAATGGGTTCATTGACGTGCTGAGATAGACGTGATAGGGAAGGTTCAAAATGATTGATCATGCCCCCTATCCCAGGGTCGAGGGAAACTATTATGCCCCTTGACTCAGAGGTGTCAAGGTGGTGCTCTATGATGGCGGGGTCTAGACCAGGCACTTCGGTATAGGACCAGGCAAAGACATCACGAAATTCTCGGAAGAGTTTTTGGTACTCTTCAATCTCTTGTTCACTGCAGGAGGCTCCTAAGGAAATGCATTCATTGATGCCAGGGGGGTCAGAGATATCTATGGGGATGACGGGTGAGATGTTGGCCATGTTACCCTCCTCGAAGGTGTCAGGAGCAGGAATAGGGTCCTTGAACCAGTCGACCTTAGTGGGAAGGAAGTCTTTGGATTCAACCGTGAATTGGGTGGCTGTGCTAGAGGAGGATTCTTCTGGGATGAAATAGGAACGGTGGTGCATGTCGTCCCAGGGATAATCCGGGGCAGTAAGGGCCTCAAGAATCTCCTCATCGATACGGAAAGTTTGCGTCGTCAAATCGGTTGACGAGGGGGTAGTGGTTGAAGAGATCATATAGATGGTATTGACCTCTCCGGAAGTTGAAGAGTCTGGGGGGTAGATCTTCTCAATGGTAGGTGGTGCCGTCTCAAGATCCAGATTGTTCATCTCATAGAGAGCCGCTCGGTAATCCGGGAGATCGGGACAATGATGTGAATAGTGCCCGTAAATACCGCAGATGGCGCAGGAGTGGTTGGTACGTAGGGACTTATCTTTAGGCTTAGGAGTGGGGTTTAGTTTGACAGTTGGGATGTTGGGGTCATCATCGAGCATTTGCATGTGCTTCTGCAATGCGGGTAACTGTGGGCATTGGTGGGTCGCATGGCCCAACTCGTCACACAGCGAGCATTTGGGAGGAGCACGAAACACTGGAGGGTTCTTGACTGTCTTTGGAGGTGGTACGGCAGTGTAAGGTTGTGGACCTCTACCCCCAGTGGGTTTGGGAGTAGGAGGAGGTGTTGTGGAGGATGAAGGGGTAGAGACACCGGGAGGTGGCTGAGTGGTAGTAGCCATGGGTTGCACCGGCTGGAGGATGACATCTGGTGTCGGCGGGCGAACGGGAGGCGAAAGATACCATACAGGTAATCCCAAGGTTAACCCAGGGAGGCTAAGGGTAGCCATGACCGGGGCGCTTACTACTCCCGATGGAGGGACTAGGAAGGGGATCGTATGGATCGGTGTAACACCAATGTGGCTAGGTACCAATGGTGGTTTAGGAAACAAGGGTGGTTGTGTGTTTGGTGGTAGGTTGTCGTGGGACAAGGTAGATAAATCAGACATTACGGGCGTAGATGACGGCGGAGGAATGGATTGAAAGGTGGAGGTCATCGGCGCGTCTGAGTAGACTCCAGGCCCCGTAGAGGAAACAAACGAGGTGGTGGCAGGAGAAACAGGTTGTTCAACCATGGGGAGAACATTTTCAGGTGCCGCAGGAGCACTGGGATCATAGTAGGTGAGCTGGTCAATTTTAACCACGCGTCCCTCATGGGGGAACATCATGGTGCGAAAGACGGAAGAGGCAACCGCCCGCATGGAATACATGTAGCTGCGGCCAAGTAAAAGGTTGTAATCCAATTGGGCATTGATTACCTCTATGTCAATAAGGACTGTTTTACCACCTAACTGGACTGGAACGTTGGGTAGGAGGCCTTGGGGTTGGGCCGAACGACCGTCGTAGGCACGTAACGCAGTGGTGGACTGCTGGAGAGGAGGGGATCCTAGCTTCTGCCATACGAATGTAGACATAATGCATGTGGAGGCACCTTCATCGATAATGCACCGATGGATGACAAGATTCCTAACGGAGACAGTAACTTGGAAGGCTAAGCTGGAAGGTAGGCATGGTTCAGACTGGTCTAAATCAAATGCCATCAAATGCGAATCAGTTGGGTCAATCCCCCCAATGGCGGAAAGTAAAGTCTTGCGCTGGGAAGGGTAGTTCTTCAAGACTTCTAACGCAGACATGGCTGTGGGAGATTGGGCTAGGTCGTCTACGATGTTGTAGTTTGACGCAGCACGCGCGTTAGGGTTATTGTTGATTCGGTGAAGGGGGGAAACGAGGTGCTTTCGCAGCGCCGTCTATGGGAGGCGGAGGTATACGTAATGCCTGATCGGTGGGATGGGCATTAGTAGGTTTATCCGTGGGAGTGGCTTCAGAGGTGGAGCCATATTGGTTCCGACGGGTCTGGAGGTTGACGTCAGCGGATGACATCATCAGTAAGTGGTGGGTACCTGAGTCAAACATGGGTTGATCAGGAGCAGCGTAGGTGATCTGTTGTTGTTGGGCCGCATTGGCTTGATGGGGAGCCAACGGATGAGTATTCACTACGCCTTGGGTCGGTAATGGGTTTTGCAGCACCAAAGGGGGTTGTTGAGGTTGGGGGGGGTTGGGTGACGCTTGGGGGGCCGCATGCCCTTGGCGATGGGCCTCGTCAACCCAGAGCTGCCGAGCTCGCTCCAGGTGTGGGCAAGCATGGGTGTAGTGTCCATAGACCCCGCAAATAGAACAAGGGTGCTTTGTTCGCAGATTGGGGTTTTTAGCCTGCTTGGGCGGGCGATCAGGGTTCTGGTTAGCAGGGGCTGCATTGTTGTTGTCAGGGGGATTAGCCGGTTGACTAGCTTGGTCTGCAGGTTGGTTGTTTCCCCGATTACGGCCCTTGCCGCGGTTCTGTTGGCCCTGGTTACGTTGGTTGTTCTGGTTTTGCTGCGGGTTCTGTTGGGCGTAAACTTGCCCTTGGGCAGCAGGTGGATTCTGAGGTTGCGCAGGTGCGGGAGCAGGATGCGGAGGATGATAAGCAGGTTGAGGCTGAGCAGGTGCAGCAACTTGAGGGGGTTGCGGATAGGACTGCGGAGCAGGTTGTGGATGTGCCGCAGGGGCTGCCGGGGGCGGATAATAAGCGGGTGGGGCTTGTGAAGGCGCAGGAGCTGGGGTAGCCTGCTGATGGTAGTAAGGCTGAGGGGCGACTGGAGGAGCATAAGCAGGAGTCGCATACCCGAAGCACTGAGGTGGACATGAAGGTCCATGGGAATGGTGATGTGTCATGGGAGCATATGAGTTGGTTGCTCCAGACTGGGAGGAAGCCCTCGACAGGTCGGGGCCAGGGGTAGGACGTGCTATAGAAAATGGTTGAGGATGCGAAGAAACACGGCCAATGATACCATCTGCAGCGTGGGATGCCCCCGGCGCATCATGCTGGGAGGAATCACCGCGAGGGGCGTCAGGTATAATGGTATAAAGGTAACCTGACTGGGCGTAAATGAGGTCGAACTGTTGTGCCTTAAGGATGGCTTCTTCTTCAGACTGGGGTCTTTCTGAGGCCACATCCTTAGCAATAACAGGGAGAAGGGATTTGAGGAACCAATCTAGGAAGATACGATCGTCAAGTTTGATCTTGCATAAGCTACGACGTCGACGCCACTCATGGATGTGGTCCGTGATATGGGTAGCTGTGTTTTGTCTACAAGATAGAAGGATCTCAACGCCCGCGTCATAGCGGACAGGAAACTGGAAGAACTGCAGGAAGGTCGAGGCCAGGGAAGCAAAGGTGGCGTGGGTCCCATGAGGCTGCTCAATGTACCACTTGGCTGCAGAGCCAGTGAAGGTGCGCTGTAAGAGACGGAGGCGAACAGAGTCATCCACTATGGAGTTAGAGGAACACCATAGGTGGAAAGACATGATATGGTTTTGTGGGTCCTCACGGGCCTTGCCCTCGAACTTAGGGATGTCCGAGGGGAGTTTGGTAGGCATATGAGGCCATGTAGGGTCGTGACGAATAGGATCGTTGGTCAATCTGTCCAGGTCAGGTAGGTTAAGGCTAGCCATGAATGGCAAACTGGAAGAAGGATGTGACACAGTAGTGCTTTGGACCAAGTTGGGGCCAGTGCCCCCAAGTGGAGGGACAAGATTTAGGGTGGTGCCCCCAAGTGGGGGAACTGAGGTAGTGGAGGATGGTCCAGCACCACCATGGGTAGTGTGAGCCACTGATGTAGTGGGGATAGGTATTCCCGCTGTGGGAATAGGTACCGTGAGGGGAACGGTAGATGGGTGCCCCATGGAGGGCATACCAAAAACAGGTGTAGTAACTGATGTAGTGGTGGATGTGCCACCAATGGTCCCTATGACAAATGGAGTGGAAGTCGTGCCAACCATGGGGCTAGTAGGGGCAGTGTAAATAGGGTTCTCTGACTCTTCGTCAGAATCGGAGGTAAAGTAAGGGGCGTCACTGTCTGGTGACGGAGTCCTACGTCGCTGACGAGTGGAGTCAAGTGACAAGGCTCTAGATCTGTGATGAGTGGTATCAACGGATAATGATCGGAATCGATGACGGGTGGTGTCAAGAGAACCGTGCTGTGGGGGTTCGCCCCTGAGGCGCCGAGAATGTCTCGGGGACTCAATGGTGACAAATGGTGTCAAATCTCTGTGGGTTGAGGTGAGTATAAAAACAGCTCAAAAATCCTAATGCAACCGAGTGTGCAAAAGGAGAGCTAAAAAGCAAGGCACTCAGGCCAACAACCAACTCAAAACACCCACTGCAACAGCTGTGCTACAATAGGTGGAGTAACAACAAAGATGGTCAGAATACCAACAAGCAGCAGGTTTCCTAAAAAAGAAAAATGGTGGACTCACTAGACCAAAGGGAGGTAAAGGAGCATGCAAACACCTAGCTAAAAGTATTCTGACTCAACTAAACATATCCTCTGCAAGGTGATGAAATCCAAGTCAGACAATATGAGTAGGAAATCCAAGTGGCTATGATATCCCTCTACCGGGAGGGATACCGGGTAGTCAATCCTAGAAGAATGGCAACTAAGATACCCCGTTCATGACACGTCCAGAAAGGTGAATCTGCCGTTTAGTTCGTTGACCGCAATACCCCTATACAGGGATATCCCGCGAACCGCGAAAGGTAGCCCTTCGGTTACTGAATGGAGTGCGGTATTCCACTCAGGCCTCCGGAACCAGTCTCCCGACTTCAACCCTCCTAAGGGAGAGGCCCTCTGATAAACTGGTCGTGACCGTGCCAAAAAGTACTAGGGGATTTTGGTTCCCTATTTGGACAACAACTATGTCTCAAGTGAAAGTGACCGAGGGGTGTTATTGGAAGCCTATCCCCCCGACCCTACCTAACTACAATGATTCTTTTGTGTTCCCCAAGTGGGGTTAGAAGGTTGGTTGAATTAGGTAATTTTTAAGGCTCACTTGATTTTATGTGACAGAGTGTGTGCTCGTGAGGTAATGATCCCAAAAATAGAAGTGCCACGAGGGGGGCTAATTCCAATCTATCAATAATACTGAAATTGAAAGTTTAACTTGCAAAATTTTCTGATTTAAAAATACTGAAATTTTAAAAAGATTCTGTAAAGGGAACATAAATTATGTTGCAGAAAGGATGTAAGGAAGTGGGCTGCAGGTAGAACAGGGGGCTGTTCAAATGCAGAAAATATTGCAGCAAAAGGGGCTGGGCTCAAAACAGGAAAAGAGCAGAAATTAGACCGCGGGTCTGTGGTGAAACAGAACAGGCAAACCGCGGGTTTGAGGGAAACAGCGGCGGTCAGGTCGCAGCTTTCGGGCCAACAGACGCAGTCGGGACGCAGCAAATAGGGAAAAAGACGCAGTCGGGTCGTGGCAAAAGGGCTAATCAGACGCAGTCGGGACGCCCGAAAGAGGCAAATAGCCGCAGTCGGGACGCGGGAAAATGGCCGACATGCGCAGTCAGATCGCGGCAAACAGGCTGATTAGCCACGGTCGGATCGCAGGTAACAGACTTGAATCCGCCGGCAGGGCGTCGGAAGCAGTCTGAGAGCCGCGGTCGGATCGCAGGTAAAGGCCTGAAAGGCGCGGTCGGGACGCAACTGCAGAGGGAAAAGACGCGGTATGCGGCGGCCGAAAGGGACAGCCGAAAGTAAAAAATTCAAAACGGAAACCAGAAATTCGAAATCTAGGGGAGTCGCCAAAACTGTAGCTAGGGTTTCACCCCTAGCTTGTGCAAATGAGCACCTACTAAGGAGAATGGACTCCTTAGTAGCAGTTCAGTATATTAAACTAAATAAGCTAAAACAGAAATTAAATTACTTCTAAAACAAGCATAAAACATAAACAACAAATTTAAAGAATGGCTTTTTATATTGATGTTACCTTCAATGTAAAGGTTTGATGAAGCCCTTTGCAGTGTCCAAGAGGATGCTCCAAGCTTCAATATGCTCCTTCTCCTTCTCCAATGTTGGGAATGGGCCAAAGGTGGCTCTCAAGGTGAAAATAGTTCAAAGGTGAACTAGGGTTTCGGGAGAGATTTTGGCAGAGTAAGGGTGCTTGTGATTGTGGATATGGAATAAGGGATCTCCATCACCTATTTATAGTTTTTTGGTGGTGGAGTGCTGACCCATGGTTTTGGGAAACACATGGTTTTGGGCAGCTGTATAGGGTTTTTTCCTCCTTTTCCTCATTATTTTATATTTTTTATTCCCTTTTTAGGGGATTTTTGATATTTTTGGAGGAAAAGGGGGTTTTTTAGCCTTTTTTAGGCTATTTTGAGGGTTTTTTGGCCTTTTGGAGGCTTTTTAATGGGATTTTTTGGGATTTTTAATGGAAATATGGTAGGAAAATGGACAAATGAGCCATATAATGTGGTAATGAGGTAGTGAACACTTTTTGGGTGTTAACACAAATTGATGCTTTACTTCCTAGGTCTGGAAGTATGGCAAGGCTCAGAAGGAATATTTCTCAACCAGGGAAAGTATGATGAGAAATATGACTTGAGGTGTTGGAATGGCCACTCTTATGGATTCCAACTTGAAGCTGTTAGGGGATAACTCATCAGAGTTAGTGGATATAACTCTGTACAGTCAATTTATTGGGTCTTTGATATATCTAACATATACTAGGTTAGATATATGCTTTGTTATGAACACCTTGAGTTAGTATCTAGTGGAAACTAGATGTGTTTACCTGATAGTTGCAAAGTATGTGATGAGGCACATAAAGGACACGATAGAATTTGATCTATGCTATCTTGAAGATCATGACTTCAGATGGCTATTCAGATTCTGTTTGGGCAGGAAGTGTATCAGACAAGAAGAACACATCGAGAGGATGTTATTGTCTGGGATTAGCCATGATCTCGTGGTCTAGCTGGAAGCAGTCTAGTGTGGCTCTCAGCACAAGCGGAATATATGGCTGCCTGCTCTGCTAGTTGTGAAGAAGTTTGGATTTAGGATTGTTTGACTTAGAGATAGAACCAACTGAGATCCTATGTGATATTTAGAGTTGTATCAAGATGACATAGAATCTAGTGTTCCATGATAAGTCAAAGAACATAGGGAACTAACAAGATATGACACAGAAAGGAACTCTAAAAGCTTGAATTTGTAACAGGTTACCGTTGTACTAACCAAGCCTCTACGTCAAGTGAAGAAGTTACCAACCAAACCTCTGTCTCGAGTGAAGTTTGAATACTTCCGAGACAAGCTTGGTGTAGTTCAAAAGGACCCTCCTCGAAAGGGGGAGTAGTATAGTCACTACTGATGAGATTGTCTCATCAAACAACAAGGTCGTTGATGAGGTAACCTGTTCTCTACACCCAGTTACTTAGAAATATTTAGATTTAGGACTCTTATACTTAGAATACTTAGCTTTACTTATACATGCTTTTGATGATAGATGTATTGGTGAGAATACATGCTAGATGTATACATGTTTTGGTGTGATGTATACATGTTTTGATGTATTAGTAAGAATACATGCTAGTTGTGATGTATACATGTTTTGGTGTGATGTATACATGTTTTGGTGTATTAGTAAGAATACATGCTAGTTGTGATGTATACATGTTTTGATGTTAGATGTATTAGTAAGAATACATGCTAGATGTGATGTATACATGTTTTGATGTATTAGTAAGAATACATGCTAGTTGTGATGTATACATGTTTTGGTGTGATGTATACATGTTTTGATGTATTGGTGAGAATACATGCTAATGTGATAACTGCTCTTGTATAGATGAGAATACAGAAAGGGATTCGATCATCCCTGGACTTTCAGTCCTAAAGAGAGCCGTAGACGTGAGGTCTCCGAGAATGAAGTCCTTAGTGGAAAGTTGAGGGGATTGGATCATCCCTGGACTTTCAGTCCTAAAGAGAGCCGTAGACGTAAGGTCTCCGAGAATGAAGTCCTTAGTGGACAGTTGAGGGGATTGGGATCATCCCTGGACTTTCAGTCCTAAAGAGAGCCGTAGACGTAAGGTCTCCGAGAATGAAGTCCTTAGTGGACAGTTGAGGGGATTGGATCATCCCTGGACTTTCAGTCCTAAAGAGAGACGTAGATGTGAGGTCTCCGAGAATGAAGTCCTTGCTGGAATTGAGGGGATTGGATCATCCCTGGACTTTCAGTCCTAAAGAGAGCCGTAGATGCGAGGTCTCCGAGAATGAAGTCCTTAGTGGACAGTTGAGGGGATTGGGATCATCCCTGGACTTTCAGTCCTAAAGAGAGCCGTAGACGTAAGGTCTCCGAGAATGAAGTCCTTAGTGGACAGTTGAGGGGATTGGGATCATCCCTGGACTTTCAGTCCTAAAGAGAGCCATAGACGTAAGGTCTCCGAGAATGAATTCCTTAGTGGACAGTTGAGGGGATTGGGATCATCCCTGGACTTTCAGTCCTAAAGAGAGCCGTAGACGTGAGGTCTTCGATAATGAAGGGATTGGGATCATTCCTGGACTTCGGTCCGAAAGAAGAGCCGTAGACGTATGTCTCCGATAATGAAGGGATTGGGATCATTCCTGGACTTCGGTCCGAAAGAAGAGCCGTAGACGTATGTCTCCGATAATGAAGGGATTGGGATCATTCCTGGACTTTGGTCCGAAAGAAGAGCCGTAGACGTATGTCTCCAATAATGAAGGGATTGGGATCATTCCTGGACTTCGGTCCGAAAGAAGAGCCGTAGACGTATGTCTCCGATAATGAAGGGATTGGGATCATTCCCGGACTTCGGTCCGAAAGAAGAGCCGTAGACGTATGTCTCCGATAATGAAGGGATTGGGATCATTCCTGGACTTTGGTCCGAAAGAAGAGCCGTAGACGTATGTCTCCGATAATGAAGGGATTGGGATCATTCCTGGACTTCGGTCTGTAAGAAGAGCCGTAGACGTATGTCTCCGATAATGAAGGGATTGGGATCATTCCTGGACTTCGGTCCGAAAGAAGAGCCGTAGACGTATGTCTCCGATAATGAAGGGATTGGGATCATTCCTGGACTTCGGTCCGAAAGAAGAGCCGTAGACGTATGTCTTCGAGAATGAAGGGATTGGATCATTCCTGGACTTAAGTCCGAAAGAAGAGCCGTAGACGTATGTCTTCGATAATGATAGGACTGGATCGTCCCTGGACTTCGGTTCAAAAGGTACATGACTGGTTTACATCATTCCTTGACGATGCCGATGATCGTGTGATGACGATGCTGATGATCGTATGATGATGATGCCGATGATCGTGTGATGATGATGCCGATGATCGTGTGATGACGATGCTGATGATCGTATGATGACGATGCTGATGATCGTATGATGACGATGCTGATGATCGTGCGGTGATGATGCTGATGATCGTATGATGATGATGCTGATGACGATGCTGATGATCGTGTGATGATGATGCTGATGACGATGCTGACGATCGTGTGATGACAATGCTGATGATCGTGTGATGACGATGCTGATGATCATGTGATGACGATGCTGATGATCGTATGATAACGATGCTGATCGTGCTGCTGTTGATAGTGTGATGATGATGCTGCTGATCGTGTGATTACGATGCTGATGATCGTAATGCTGATATTGATGTTGACATTGATGTACCAGTAACTGTTTGAGTTACTGATGAAGACAAATTGAAGAAAGCTTCCAATTATTTATAGATGTATCATGTATGATGTTGATGACTCCTTGCTCGTGCAGATGTTGTTATAATATCCTTCTCGTTAAGGGGGAGTGTTGAGATGTTGTAACTTCAAAGAATATTATATTTGTACTTTATTATTCCGGAGATGTTTCATTCCTCCGTGAAGATCTTATTGTATATCCGGAGATGTTTATTCCTCCGTCGGAATGTGGTAACTTGGGTTATTAGACTTCCCTAGTAGGGGTCGGCCCTGTATGTTTTATGTGGGTCAAAGGGTTATTAGACCACCCTAGAGGGGTCGGCCCAGTTAGTTGTAGTGGGGTATTTAACCTATTGGTTAAATACGAGCCTACGTGTACTTGTGTAAAATACATATCAGAGTAGTGTATAAATAGAGGAGGTGTGTTCCTCATTATACACACTCACTCACTTGAGAAAGGCGCATTTGTGGAGGAGAGGTCTGCTATGGAGGAGAAGGAGCTTATGCTCAGGGTTTGCATCTTTGTATATTGCTGGTCTTCTATATTGAGGAAGCTTTGCTGGGTTTTCTACCCCATGAGGGTTTCCCAGGATAAATCTCTGTCTCTTGTGTTTATGCTATGCTTGTTGTTTCTTCAGTGATCCTGTATATGCTATTATTGTGAAATGGAATGTAATGCTGCTATTTTTCTGTCTTAGCATATTGAATTTTTACATGAACAAACTATTATGATGTCCCTATGGTTTCCCTTAATTGGTTTCCAGAAAGGATTTGCTTAGCTTTCTAGGTAGGACTGTCCCCTTTAGGTGTCTTCTGATACCTTTATGCAGAGTTAGTGGTTGGGGTGGCACGCCCACCGTGTAGGTTAGTAGGAATTTTAGTTTTAATAAATCTACCTTGTGAGTCTCTAGACCTATTCATGAAAACAAAACTATAACTGAAATAAATTCCAACTACATCACTACTAGTGCTGGGTTTTAGGGATGCCTGTTATAACAGATGCGCAGGTTCTTACCTCTCGTCTTACCGCTCACCCACCACCAGCCTATTTCTAAGTTTCAAAAGAGGAGAATTCAAATCTATCCCTAAGTTTCTAAGAAAAGGTTCTACCTATCTACAACTGAATTCTACCTATCTACAACTCCCTGGCAACAACGCCAAAATGTTGGGTGTGTGAGCTATCTCAAAGAAAACACCTAATATTTAATTATCAACCAAGGTTGATCTTCTTAGAGTTGTGTCAAAGTATATGATGAGGTAGAATGATACCTAAGATTTCGGCTTGTAAGACCTTAGAAATATTTAATAAAGAAAAGATCGAAAGATCTTTCAATATGAAAAAAACGAGTTAAACTTCATAAATACAACAAATGAACTAACTAAGCCTAGCTAAACCAATAGATCAGAATAGTATCAAGTCATACTAGTCTACTCCATGATTAAATAATGGAAAAAGATCAAAACGAATACTGATTAAAAAACAAACTACTTTTTATAAAGATGTAAACTACTTGATCACTTCTTCAGATTCTAATCGAGGAATTGAAAACAACCGTAAATGAATTTAGAGACATATCTATGAAATGACTTAATTTGATAATAAATTACATAAACAGAAAACTATATTGATTCAAAGCAAGACTACAAACTATTTAATGAATTCAACAACTATTCCAGTAATATTTCAAAACTACGCTAAAGTATCTAATTCCATTCCCCTTGATGTTGTACGTCAAATGTGATAGGAACTGGAGTGAATGTATCGTAATGACTTTCAAATGTAACAACAAAACAAAATGGAAGTAGATCTAATCTAATTTCTACAAAGAGAGGTGACCTACAAAGAGACCAATTACAGTTAACTTTAAACATTATGAATCTATATTCTATCCATAAGCAAAATGATATAAAGCTAAACTACTTCTATAACATAGTCAAACAAAACTAAGATATGAATAAAACTTAACCTACAGCTATAGAAAGAAAAACTGATGGAACTAATTCTAATTATAACTAAGCTGGAAACAGAAACTAACTAAACAACAACTTACTAACTCTATCTGATTACAAAAGACTAAAAACAAACTACAAAACAGTATGCTTGGTCGACCATTATCAATTTTGTAAAAGTAAATTAAGTTAGCAACAAGATATAGATTACAGAAAAATAAAGAGATGACATGTACAGGAAAACATAATAAATTACATACACTGGAAAATGAACTATCTACTTACAGAAAAGAAAATACAGGAAAATATAAATAAAACCTCTGGTTGATGAGGGGCCCTTACCAGCAATCAAAGATTGGAACTAAGTCAACTTAGTCACCAACAGTAAAACATCAACAGCTATGAAACTAGAACTTTCATTAACTGATAAAAATTACACAACGTTTATGCAAAAACTACTGTTATCTTATGTATATTCTTTTTTCTATCTGATGATCATCGTTTATGCATACGAGGCACCTATTTAAAATGTTACAATGGGAGAGAAGGTCGACGTAGTCGACCTCTCTAAAAATAGGAGTCTTTATGACTGTCAAACGGTTGCTTGGTGATTTACAACAATGCAAAGGCCGCCTAACTGCTTTCATGACGTTGATCCTTCCTTACACGAACAGCTGCGTGTTTGTTTCCTTCAACCATGGGTAGAAGCATGTGCTGGAAGGTCGAGCGTGGAAGGATGGAGATGTTGGAGCGTCGACATGGGCATGAGTGTGTGCTGTAAAGCTAAACGGACGGAGAAGCGAATCATTCTAGAGTGTTGACGTGAGGAAACGGTGTGCTATCAAGATTGACAGGCAGGGAGGTGAATCTTCTAGAACATGGTCTCACCAACCATAACCACCACGTTGCTAACAGAACCCCTGTTTCCATTTCTATCTTTAATGGCCAGGAATATGCCAACCGATGATCTCGTGGGTTGAACGCAGGGCTGAATAGCAGGATGGATGCGACTGAACATTGGCAATGTGAACATGCATCTAAATGGAGGTCCATTTGAAGACCGCAGCCTGTAGAGCAAAAGCTAACTACCAAGCATGTCTAGAAATATGAGATGATTCTCAATAAACCATAGAAATGATTATAATTATTCATGACTCATATGATGTTCAAATAAATGCATACCTGATTCTGTTTGATGGTCTGAATGACAAAAAGAGTGATTTATTATATCAAAATAATGAAAATAATGCCACCCAGAGTATATTTGATGATCGAAAATGGTGACAAAATGGACACCAACATGAAGTAGTGGAGACCGTTGATGGGTGCATCTGAATGGAATGGAGCTGAGCAATGACACCATGTGAATTTTTCTTAAGGATCTTTTCCAAGCGATGTGAACTGAGAATTTGAAGAGACCCTGGTTGTAAGCCTGTAAATTTTTGTTATGTCCCATTGACTGAAAACTGCATCCAAAGTTCAACAAAATACCATAAGATGGGTCCAAGTGTGCATAACCATTGAACGCCCAAAACCACATCACATCCGCTTAAGGACAAGGAAAAAATGTCAGAGCGGACGTTATAATCTTCTAAAGAGATATGCACATTATGACACTTTCTCTTGCAAGGTAAGGTGCCCCCATTGGAAACCATGACTTCAAAGTTGGAGCAAGGATGGACAAAACAATCATCCTGTTTGGCGATCCGGGGGTCAATGAAGTTATGAGTGCTACCAGAATCAGTCAGTATTATAAGAGGAAGATTCTTGAAGTAGCCCATGACTTGCATTGTTTGGGGGGTGGTGACGCCGGATAAAGCATGGAGAGATATCTCTGATTGGTCGTCCTGAGATGGGGGGTCAATAAGCGGCTCCTGAATGTCAACCTCATCATCCATTGTATCTGGAGATTCTTCACCAATTTTAGAGGCAGGTGGAAAATCCATATCCAAGAGATAGAGATTTTGCTGAACACATCTATGTCCCTGAGTGAATTGCTCATCACAAATATAACAAAGCCCTTTTTTCTCTGCGTCCCTACATATCTGTTTTAGATGAATGCTTGATAGGAGTTGGTCGAGGAGTTGGCGGGATGGGAGGTCGTTGGGAACCCATATTTCGGAAGGAGACAGAAGTGGATTCGGAGCGTTGTTGGGTTGCAATCTTGTCTTCTGCCAACTTAGCCAACCCCAGGGCTTCCATCATTTTGTTGGGATAAAACATTTTAACCTCTGAGTGGATTTCATCATTAAGACCACTAATGAAACAACTATTGTAGAATTCATCAAACAATCCTTCTGTGTGATTGGCTAGTTTCTCAAATTTTGTCTGATACTCTCTCACAGTGCGAATTTGGTGAAGTTTAGTGAGGGCTCCTGTGAAGTCATCAAAAGCACTAGGACCAAATCATTGGAAAAGGAGCTGAAAAAATATGGCCATTTTGGCTCTTCATGAGCCTTGATGTACCAACGGTACCATTAAAGAGCTTCTTGTTCTAAATGAAATAATGCAAGTGGAACTTTGGTGACATCAAAAGTATT
The DNA here is from genome assembly GCA_027924585.1 of Larix kaempferi. Lineage (NCBI taxonomy): Eukaryota > Viridiplantae > Streptophyta > Pinopsida > Pinales > Pinaceae > Larix > Larix kaempferi. The sequence goes on from BSBM01001622.1 coordinate 173,591, forward strand.
ATGCAGACTGAAATACTGTTCTGCACGATAGATCCATCTAGTCGGATCAGTACCTTTGAAGCGAGAAAAATCAAGCTTTGGACCACAGAAATTGCTGGAAGAAGAGAACCCATTGTCTGATGAAGACTCGAACTGTCATTTGTTGTTCATGGTTGAATGCTCAAGATGGAGGCCAAGAAATTTTTCATCGAGATCTTGGAGTTTGGTTTGGATCGCTGCAAGTGCTTCCTCCATGGTTTTTGCTCCTACGCGGGCGACAACCATAACCAAGAGTTTTTTGGGGGGGGCGGGGAATGGGTAGAAAAACACAAACATAATCTTATTTAGTAAAGGGAAATTTGGATTTGGTAAAAACTTTGATGGGTAATTATGGTTTGATTAGGTTTTGGACACAGTTGAATGGACAGGGAAGCAGAAAAATGAGGATTTTAGAAGCGGGGTGAAAGAATGGAAAAATTTGTCACAGAGGGACAAAGAAGTAAAAATAGGGAATGAACACAATGGCAAAATTTGAAGGCGATTGGGTGAAAATTAAAGAAGTTATGGAAAACCCTAAAAATAGACAAATGTGGGATTTCTAGCTTTGGGAAGTGGAATTGGAGACAGGGTCCTTAGGAATGAAAGATGCAGAATGGGATTACATGGGTGTCAAGTAAGTTTCAAGGGAAACAGAGTGAAAACAAGGGAGATATGGTGATCAGAAACAGATGGATCTGCAGCGACGCGGAAGGGATTGGCAACAGATGGACCTGAAATGGTGCCAAATGGATCTAAAATGGTTGGATCTGAAATGGATTTCAGAATAGATCTAAAATGCCTGGATCTGGAACAAATTTTAGAATGGATATGAAATGGCTTTCAGAATGGATCTGAAACGGCTAGATCTGAAATGCCTCGAAATGGAGCAGAAACAACACAGAAGTGATCAGCAACAGTTTAGTTGAAAATAGATATGGACCCCAGGTATGTTCGGCTTCCTAACAGTTCAAGGTTTTCACTCGGCCACCAATGTTGTCTCACGTCTTGCGTATTGGGGCAGTACCCCTCACTCCATGGCTCAGGTAAAACTGATAAATGCTTTACCACAAATGAGAGCTCTTGGTTTACCTCATGGGTGGGAACTAGTTAATCAGGTAGGGATCGTTTCCCTTTTCGCTGGTAGGTCCTCTCAATGGGCCAGCTACTTTGGGGTTCATGTGGTACTCCTCACAATGAGTCTTAGGGCTTATGCCCAAGTACTTCCCACAATTAAGCGGATAGGAATTATTCCCAGATCCGAACTTGCAAGAGATGCGAAAAAATAAATTGATAGAAATTCCACCCAATGAGCCCAAGAAAGTGCTCTGATACCAGATGTGAAGAACCTGCAACAATTAATTAATGAAAATACATGAGATAGCAGAAATAGCAGAACTCAGAATTGATTTTATTGATCGCAGGTCACTTTGAGGGGGAACCTCCTTTGAGCAAGCTCAATACAAATAACTTCACCATACCTTCATTGGTCTCAACTCAAACTTATATACTAAGTCTAGGCGCCAATAGCATGGGTCAATACCATGTGTCAATACAAACCATGGGCCAATACAAACTATGGATCAACAATTACTACGAGATGAGTTACAAAGCATATGCATCCAACAACAATAATACAAACTATAGATAAACAAATACTATGGGATGACTTACAAAGCATATGCATACAACAACAATATACTAACAAAGTAAATAGAAAGGTTGACATGGATTCCTAAAATTCATAATCAATCATTGGATCCGACTGAAATATTTGTTCTGTGTCTTTTACAAAAGGATGATCATCTACATCATCTCCAATTTGAATCTTTCGTTGATGTCCCTGACATGGATTTATTGCATGCACACATCTGTCGAAATACTTTTTTCCAGATATAACTTCTCTAGGATCATCACAATTCAAAGTGTCCATGTTGGGAGCATTTTTTAACCAATGAAATCCATGAACATGAGAAGATCCACGATGTTTCCATTCGTAGCGACTCTAATAATCTGTAGCTTGATGAAAATGTTCAAAAACCTCTTCTCGAAACATTGTATGTCTCAAGTCCATATAATATTGTACGATGTGAGGATTATCAATTACATTTTGACGTTGCCATTTTCTCACTTCACATGGATCTATAGGACTTGTGCATGGCATTAATTTATGCAAATCGGGCCACTGCATATCCGTTGCACTTAGTGTGAAGAATATTGTCCAACAACCTATCTATTGAATCAAGTCAGATAACTCTTGACAACACTTGATCCAATAAGCACGTGTACCTCTTAATACCATTCCAAATCTCATTAATATTTCTCCCAATCTTGAATCTGGAAGATTTCGTAAATGTTGTCGTAACTCTTCCATTGTTGTGGGTAGTTCACTAATTTTTTTTTGACAAACACTGTTGAGGAAGCTTGAGCACGATGTCTCATTATGATATTTAGTAAAAAATATCTGAAGTGATGGTGCCTTCCAAATCTGTAATCACGATATCTAAGAAGATGTTTTGCGTACTCATGTAGATGGACATTTCGCATTTGCGGTTGTAAACGATCCGCCTCTCCTTTAGCGAACAATGTTGGAAATGCCATATCAAATAATCCAACAGTGTTATACTCGTTAATCGGAGATGAGCTAGTGCCAAACCAGTTAAGCACATCAATCGATTCATCATTTACGTTATTTTCATCCGGATTAAGATTATTTTCCCATGCTCTAATAATTTCTATCTCTCGCGGTGCACTTGGAAGCCTTGATGCAAAAGAAGTTGTTTGTAAACCATATAACATGTCATCAACTCCTCGTATCCCTTCTAATATTATTTATGGGCGACAATTATGGTCGACAATAATATCGACAAACGTTACAAGATCTCCCTCATACTGAGTTGTAGAGCGCCTCTTGGCGTTATTAAGCATGAAGAATAAGTAACATATAAACTTGTTCATAACACTTGTAAACCACAAGTTAAGTGACTATGCTAATAATTATCTCATATACTAAACATTAAAATATAATTCAAATTATACATATAAAATCAAAATTGATATAACACACATTTTTAAATTTAAAAAAATAAAGTTGATATAACACCCATTTTTAAATTTGAAAAAAAAAGTTAATATAACAAACATTTTAAAATTTGAAAAAAAAAAGTTAATATAACACACATTTTTAAATTTGAAAAAATAAAATTAATATAACACACAATTTCAAATTTGAAAAAATAATTTCGCAAAGATGTACATGAAACATCCAAGTTTTATTTTCTTGTGCACCTTAACATTAATTAGTATGGCATAGGTGCTCTACAACTTAGTTTTGTTACGTGGAGAGTCAAAAAGTACTCAACATTCGAGTGTAGTTTGTCTACCATATGCTTGTAACATCTAAAATCCCTACATCTACATCTACGAAGAAATAAAATATTTTGGAATGCTTTTAATATTCCAGATCTACAACCTTTGAATATTCTATATATAAAGAAGTAAAATGTCATTAACCTATCAAACAGTTACAAAGATGATAACAATTTTTATAATTTCGCCCAAGAAACACACCACACCATTCCACGTGGTGCAAGCGTTCCATTTATAATGCATGTAGCGCTCTGTTTTCCATCTATTTCTTTCTCTTGTCCTGCGGAGTAGGGTTTGTGTCGGGTGGAGTAGGGTTTGTGTCTTGTTTAGTTCTTTCTCCTTTCCTGCAGAGTAGGGTTTGTGTCGCGTGGAGTAGGGTTTGTGTCCTGTTTATTTCTTTCTCCTTTCCTGCGGCGTAGGGTTTGTGTCCCGTCGAGTAGGGTTTGTGTCCTGTTGAGTACGGTTTCAGTAAAATGGGCGACCTCAAGAAAATGTGTTGCGATTGGTCGTATTTGCTTGTGGTGATCGAAGAAGTACTGGCGTGGCTGCCAGTCGATTCTTTGTGTAGATTTCGCAGCGTATGCAAGGAATGGAATGATCTCATCACTTCGACAAGATTTATAACACGTAAATGGGCGGAGAAGCCCCCTAACAGAAACCCATCGCTGGTATTTGTGGAAGTTAAGGAATCTGGGTTGGCTTCCTGTTTGCTCAATCGGACCTGGAACAAACCCTCTTCCATTTCCCTTTCTTTCGTCCGCCACAGACAGGAGGAGGAAACCACTTATTGCTGGGGATCGGCCGCAGGCCTCTTCTTGATGGAGTATAAATCTGCGTTTGGATCTGCGTTTGTAGTTTGCAATCCTCTCACAACAACCTCCTTACAACTTCCCCCCTTCTCATCCATTCAGCACATTCAGCGCATGTTCATCGAGGGAGGGGAGGGCGATAGTCGAGACACATATATAGTTGTGGGGGTGGGCCAGACAAGAAATCGGGATCCAGACACATATATTGTCGAAATCTACAATTCCACTGACAAGTCTTGGAGGATTGCAGGACAACTGAACCTGGATTCGTGGTTTGCGGTGAGGGAGATGGTTTATTGCAAAGGTTATTTTTACTGGACAAGGGGAGATTTTAATGGCATCCTGGGTTACAACATCCAAGAGGGTCTTTCCATCTTTGCGCCATTTCCAGATGGTATAAACCATGAACTGCTCACCTGTGGGTCACGGCTTCTGCTCACGGGCTTCATGCCCATTTCCGACGAAGATACAGAAGAGGATTCGCCCGTGTACGACGACAGTAAAGATATTACAGACGAGGATATGCATGTGATTTTATGGGAGTTTGATAAAGCGAAGGTAAACTCCTTTTCCTCTTCCTCCATCTCCTCCGCTTCATGGAAGGAGATTGCAAGAATGCCTGAGATTCCAGGAATGCCTCTGTCTTACAGTGAGGAGGATATTATGGACAGGATAGTGTTAGGAGTTGGGGATTGCGTATGCTACATATGGTCCATAAGTGAGATAGACGTGGTTGCTGACCATGTAATTGAAGATACATGGAGTTGGCTTCCCAACCATATTTTAGGTCACCATGCAAGTGCATTGTTGCGTGAGCGTGACCTGTCAATTTACCCTGGACCAGACCGTGAGTTGCCAATGGCCTTTGAACCAAGGCCAGACATGAAGGTTTAGGAAGAGATAACACCTGGTATGCATGCCTGTGCCTTTCACCTCATTATGCTTAATTTTTAAAAATCTTCATATTTCTGTCGGGAGTTTATATTACCCCTCTTAAGCTGAAAGTAAAACAAAACAATGCAAAAACTGTATTTACTCATTCTCAACTGAAACAGACCATTCTTTCGTGAGGCTTTGGATGTTGGGTCTTGAATTTTATATTACTGTAACATATAGTGATTACTAATTTACAGAGTTTGTAATGCTTGTACACATTTTGTACCATTACGATAGGCTAATATAACACTAATTGACTGTATATTTCGTGTGAATGGGTATGGACGCACAAGCAATTTTCTTTCGCCATATTTATGCATGTGAGCAGAAAAGTTTTTTTTCTCATATGTGACCTTCAGCTGAATTGCCAACAGATCTCTTTGTGATTTTTTTGTTTTTTATTTTAATTAATTTACTAATGCAAAGTTGTAATCGATATATGGAATGCATGCCAAATAGGAATATAATGAAAGGGAGGAGTCTTTCGCCATATTTAGGCATGTGAGCAGAAAAGTTTTTCTTCTCATATGTGACCTTCAGCTGAATTGCCAACAAATTTCTTTGTGAATTTTTCGTTTTTTATCTTAATTAACTTACTAATGCAAAGTTGTAATCGATATATGGAATGCATGTCAAATAGGAATATAACGAAAGGGAGAAGGAGGAGTTTTTTTTTTTTTTTGATGGTTTTGAATTGTGATTATATGTGATTTGGGATGGATTCTATGCACATGTTTTAAATGGGTGTTTCATCTATTGATCGTTAATGTTGATAATTGATCTTTGCAGGTGCTCACATAAACCTTCTTGCAAGGTCTGGGTTCTTTTTAGCTAGAAAAGTGTCCTTTCTCACTAAAGGCTTGTTTTCTACATGATTTTTGGAAATCTTATTATGTTAGGTATGAGGGTGGAGTTAATGTTGTTGCTCAGCAATGGATTCTCAGCATGATGCTTTTCACTCCCATGTTTCTATTAATAGTGGGTCATTTTGTTATCTTTGGGAAAGTGCTATTTGTAATCCAAGAGAATAGATTAAGATATTTTCTTTTACAAGAAGCTAGTGTGAACATGGCCTTGATAATTTTCAAATATATGTATTTTTTAACAACTAGATGGAGTGATCGTTCCCTCTAAATTTTTGAGTTCTTGTAGATTGAGGTGGAAATTGATCTCTGTGTTCGTAATGATGGCTTATTGCTTGAAATGAAAATAGACCCATGCTTGTTAGGGATCCATGTTTTCACAATTATTAAAGAGGAGGTTTGCAATGTCTTCTCAGTAATGTTTTGTCATTACAACCTATCCATTTACAGTGTTGGTCAATGCACTTTGTGTAAGAACTTCGAAGTGGCCAAATATTGTCAATTGAAAAGTTCACCTCAAAGAATTGAAATTTTTTTCATGATCAGTGCTAGGATGACCATCTATTTGTTTTTTACATGGTAGACAAAGTTTGTTTGTGTTGTATATAGAAGACATTTTGTTTGATTTTTTCTTTATTGAGACTCGGTACTTGTTTCTCCTTCTTAGGTGCTCCGTATCCTCTATTTATAATAGAAGCATTGTTTGGAGTTGCTAAAAGGTCTATGTATGGGTGTAGTTAAGAACTTAGAAACTAACATGTTTGCTTGGACTATCATGGAATTTACAGCTTGAGGCTATAGCCTTATGCAACAAAGGTAGTTTTCTTTGTAACATTTTATATATTAGTTATAGATATAATTCTATGTCATGAATTATCTAATGTATTGTAAGATTTTTCTTGTCTTGTGCTTGAGTGTTGCTTATATTTTTCTCAAAAATAACATATTTGTTTGTACCATGAAATATATTAGTTGCTCAAGAGATTGTTTCAAAAGCTCTCTTTCAACCTACATCTATCATGCAAAGGTTTTAGTCTTCTTTTCCCTTGTTTTATAGCTAGCTTCTCTCTAAACTACCATATAATTTTTGAGTTGATATAAAATGCGATTATTAAGCTAAGTAGTCTCAAAATTGAATCCTAGTAGTGATTATTTTAGTTGTGACTATTTTCTCAATATCTATTGTATTTTTATAAAAAATATTTTCCATAGGAGCACTAGCTAGGAATATTCCTACATTGGTGATTATTACCACATAAATTAGTACCCTTCTAATAAGTCATCAATGACAATGCTAAGATAGGCATCTAAGTGAAAAAGTGGCTACAATCAAGGTGTGGCCCATCTCATGTCTTCTTTCGTCTTCATCAAGTCCTTCTTCAAAATTATCAATTGGTTTGATGTTCTTGATATTATCACGAATTTTTAGATTGTGTTTCTCAAGGATTCTTATGCACTCAGAAACGTTCACGTTCATTTTCATTCATACATCCTCCCCACCATTGTGTTTGTTACAATAAGAACAGACCACTTTACCTTTCTTGGGTATCCCACCTTTAGAATGTGAGGTCTCCTACATGGATGTTGAATCCTCTTCCTAAACTTGGTACTTCTTGCCTTTATGCTTGGACCTACTACTAGTCTTTCTTCAAACTTTTGTTTCAAGTGCATGTGCATTTGAGTCCTTGAGAGTACCCATTTCAACAAGCTTATCTTGCTCATGAGTGAGAAGCTTCAAATTCATCTAAGGAAGGCATCTTCCAAGTGTATCCTATAGTTGATCTATAGCAAAGAAAGTAGAAACAAAGACTTAATAGTTTGTATTGTACATGGAATACATGTTGTTTGATTTTTTCTTTGTTCAAATTGGGTACGGACTTGTGCAAGCTAATGAGGGTCACATTTGGCACATTACATGCAATATAAAACTGAAAAATGAGGCATCCATCAACTTACTTCATTTTTTTGAGATACTTACACAAGATATCTTGTATTGAGTAAAAAAGATGAAATGTAGGAAATTGAGTCACGTTTCCGAATATATAAGTTTTAAGTATTGAAAATTTACATAACTATGTCAAATTTCATCTTTTATAACAATCACTTTTTTTTTAGCAAAAGATAAGGTATATGTTTTTGTGGGTGCATCCTTTGAGTACCTAAATTATAGTTTCAAGCTACAAAAATTGGTAGACATGTATAGAACCCATAGCAGTAGTGAAGCACTATTTTTCCAAAATTAAATGTTTAATTTTTAATTTTTTTTTTATTATGTAAGTGATCAAACCTTGAGAATGGTACGTCAAATGTGAGTGCATCATTTGAAGGTCTTAATGCAGTTATTTCGACTTGGATTTTTTATAGCATGTATAGGTTGGTGTCTACTAGTGCATCATACAATTTTTTTTTAAAATGTTTGTTAAATGAAAAAAAGTTACGCAATAGACACTAACAACATGTTTTTTACTTCAGGAGTGATGACACAAGAAAATTAGGAAACAAATAGAAAAAATCAATTTTTTTTTAGAGAATTACATATTTAGAATTTGCATAAACAATGATATCTATGCCTAAAATTTTGTCAATAATGATCATGTATGTCATGCTCTATAAAGCGGTGAAAAACAAGCATATTGAGAAAAATGGTGGAAATGCCTAATTCACAATGGTTCAGTAAATTCCATAGCACAAGTTTGGTAAGTCCAAACCAACAACATAGGACTGTGGATTACATGCAAGCGCATGAGAAGGGGTTTATTAGGTGCTCAGAAACGCGTGCACGTTCTGTTTAAATTCAAATGTTTGGTTGGCACGCTTGGTGTTAGAAGAAACACTCATGCGTTTTTGTATATACAAAACACTCAAGCGTTATTATTCACTTAACGCACATTCATGAATTATTTTTTTAAGTGTTGAATGGAGATAAAGGGAGTGAGAGAGAGAAGAGAGATATGAGAGGGGGGGCAAGGGACATAAATTTAAGGAGTTGGGGAGAGTAATGATAAGGGAGGGAAATTAAAGGCCTAAACCCATAAATTCTAATTCCCAAACCCCCTAAATCCATACACCCCTAAGCACATTATAATCCCTTAACACATGATCCCTTACCCCATTAATAGTTGATCCTAAATCCCTTAACCTATAAAGGTATTACTCCTTAAATCCCTAGTCCCTTAATTAACCCTTTATCTCCCCTCACTGTTGACATTATCTTCTAATTCCCTACGCCTTTAACACTATAACACCTTAGACCTCAATTCCTAACCTCTTAAAACCTAACCCCCTAATCCCAGAGTCCTTAATCCCTTTACCCCTAAATCCCAAACTACTAAACCCCTTATGTCTTTTAATTGTTTACATGTTATCCTTTAACCAATAGCCCTATAAGATCTAGTTTGCCATATATAGGTAAAATAATTATTTACCTCTATAGTACGTTTGCATGTGTGCTCTGTTAATTTTTGAGCATTAATTCAATATACTCTAGGATCTTTACTGAGAGAATAACATGTACAGTATATCAATGCATATCAATCATAGCAAGCATATCAATCATCACAAGTTGCAAACATAAGAGACAATAGACACACAGAGTTTCCGTGGGGAAAACCCTAAGGTGAAAAACCCCACAACTTTCTCAGAGATAGATAGAGCAATAATACAACCAAAGTACAACCCAAGTACATAGAGATAGTCTCCTCCTAGCAGTTGATCCTCCTCCTAGCATGTGCGCCACTTTTCGAGTGATGTAGAGTGAGATAATGAGATGATCAAAATAGAGATTTCCCGATCTCTATTTATACTTGTCCCGACTGCCCAATAAACTTCTGGGGGCCGACTTATCTAGCTTAGCATAATGACCCATGGTTAACATAATCAAGGCTAACCCCACACATGGTGGTCTAATAACCCATCGGCAAGTTACGACACTTGCGACACTTGTCGATACAAATGATGAAACTTCCTTATAGAGGAATAACACATCTCTATCAGAGTACAATATACATAAATGAAAATACATAGGTGAAATACATTCCAAAGTTAAATATACATCAACACTCCCTCTTAACTAGGAAGGTATTTCTCGACACAGATCTGCTAGCACAAGTCTTCTTCTCTAGATCATCATCAACGAATCATCGTCCTCGAATCATCGTCATCATCGTTGTTTCTACTATCTCAATCAATCTATGAATCTACTCGTCATAGGAAGTTCTACAGAGCCAGTCCTTTTTCATACTGGATGTAGGCCCACCACCTATAGGTCTTCATCATCACTGGCCATACTATGGAATCCTTAGGACTTATTATGTGCATCACAAAACCTCGCAAGAGCATCTCAGGACTTATTACAGGCACACAGCCCAACCTATCAGATCTCCGAGGGAGATATTACATGTGACCCCACCACAAAACCTTGAAAGAGAATCCCAGGACTGATTACGAGCACACAACTCAGCCTATCGGATCTCCCAGGGCGCTATTATAAGTGGTCACCACAAAACCTCGAAAGAGCATCCCAGGACTTATTACAGGAACACATCCCAACCTATCGGATCTCCCTAGGTGATATTACATGTGGTCATGGAAAAACCTCGAAAGAGCATCCTAAGACTTATTACGGGAACACATCCCAGCCTATTGAATCTCCCAGGGCGCTATTATATGCCATAAGACAAAACCTCGAAAGAGCGTTTACTAGATATAGAAGGGTGCTATTATATGCCATAGGCAAAACCTCAAAAGAGTATGTGCAAACCTCCCAGGGCGCTATTATATTTCCTCCCAAAGAAAAAACTCGAAAGAGCATTTGCCAGATCTCCGAGGGAGCTATTATATGCCAGCGAAAAAACCTCGAAAGAGAATCTACAAACCTCCCAGGGCGCTATGATATGCTTATCTAGACAACCTGTCCACGACCACAGAGTATCAACCTGATACTGACCATACATCATCCTGATGTACACATGATCATCATCACTGCATCATCCTGATCCATGTCATCTGGAGAAACATCTTGAAGCTCATCATCCATGATCATCCTGATCATACAATGCATCCACCTGATGCATACATAGTATCTGCCTGATACATATCAACATACATGATCTACCTGATCATACAATGTATCCACCTGATACATATACAAATACATACACATGATCTAGCTGATCATATCCAGCATCCAACATGATGCATACATACATATAAATGATCCAACCGATCATATCCAACATCCAACATGATGCATATACATATAAATGATCCAACTGATCATATCCCGCATCCAACATGGTGCATACATACATATAAATGATCCAACTGATCATATCCAGCATCCAACATGATGCGTACATACATAGCAGTAACAAGAGCATCATCCTGATGCTCATCATCCAGCACTTACATCCACAACCATGGAAGGATCCTCCTCTCACCATTCTTGGAATGGCTCCTTCAAATGTGTCCATCACTTCTTCCTTGAAGTGTCGTCAATCTGAAGAACACCAAGCCTCTCTCTGAAGTACTCAAACTTCACTCTAGCTTGTGGTTTTGTCAACACATCTGCAATCTGCTCATCCGTCGCAACATACATGAGCTTCAATGCTCCTCTCTGCACCATATCCCTGATATAGTGATATTTGATCTCAATGTGTTTTGACTTGTCGTGGAATACCGGGTTCTGAGACAGCTTCACACAACTCTGGTTGTCGGGTGAAATCGTGAACTTGGGAAACACTTTGGTGACAAACAGAGTGAAAAAAATGGAGCGCGGGCGGATGATCACGCGAAAAAAAGTCAAACTCAAACTCTCGGTCGAGAGTTTTGAGAGTTCAAACTCTGGGCCGAGAGTTTAAAAAAAATCTAGGCCGAGAGTTTGAACCAATTGTCGCGTTGTATTTAAAAACAAATTCTCGGATGAGAGTTTGAACTAAACTCTGGGCCGAGAGTTTGGAAGACATTTTCTCGCCCGAGAGTTTTTGGTCAACAATTCTAGCACCATTTCTGCAGAATTCATAAGTGTGTCAATTTAACAAGGTTGAACCACTGCAAAACATGAGAATTACATGTCGGAGTTTATACCAGTAGATTCACCATTCAATCTACTTTCTAGTAATATAAGTTGTTTTCACTTTCATTTAGGATTACTATTTTTTTTCTATTTTTTTACTAAACTTTATCATTAAAAAATTAAGTGACTGAAAAATCAGTCTCAATGAAAATTCAATATCATCACAATGATGAATCCAAAAAAATATAAGAAAATACAAGGATGTTCCTTGAAGTGTCCTCTTCAATGGGTTGTTTTTACTTTGTTTGATAAGAGTAACATTTGAAAGAAAATGTGAAGACAAAAACATATGTCGATAATGAACCATTTTCTGATCATACGCTGTTTCGATAAGTAATAAAAAATAGTTCCCAAGTCTTAGAAAACTCGAAATATAGTCCAGGATTAAGTTTAGTGTGTGTAGATTATGAGCATACAATTTTTTTCCCTAAAATGAATAACCATCTATAAAAAAACCGTGGTCAATAGAGGTCACTCATTATCCATACCTAAACTTTTCAAGTATATGCCATTGGTTGACAACAAATTTGTCCCACGATATGTCGATAAAAAAAATGAAAAAAAATACGAGTAGAAATGAAATTCAATTATGTAAAACCTTTGTGATTACTTCAAGATGAAATTCCTAAGGGAGATATGGGTTTGAAGAGGTCGAAGTTGAAAAACATAAAAATTAACAGTTTTTTTGTCAAAAACAAGCCAAAATTGTTTCCCAACTTCATGTTTTCACCCTGTCACAAAAGATACCAGTAGCCTCCAGTGGGAGATCAAATAACTCAGACAGTAGCTTCCGGATCCATATTGCCTCACAACTAGCCGAACAAGTTGCAACATACTCTACTTCGGCTATACTCAATGCTACGCAGGACTGCTTCTTGCTAAACCAAGAGATCACACCTGATCCCATACTAAAGCAGCACCCAGAAGTGCTCTTCCTATCTACAACACTTCCTACCCAATCTAAATCAACATAACCCTGCAGGTTAAACTTTTGATTCGCATCATACTTGAGCCCATAGTCAATCGTACCCTTCAGGTACCTCAGAATATGCTTTACAGCAACCAGGTGAACACCTCTGGGATCTGTCAGGAACTGGTTCAGTGTGTTCACCGCAAAGAAGATATCTAATCTCATGTTTGTTAGGTACATCAAGGACCCAATCATCTAACGATACACAGTGACATTAACCGGATCAGATAAAGCATCACACAGAACCTTCAGGTTCGATGCCATAGGTGTGGCCATGGCCTTGCAGTCCATCATCTTGAACCTCTTTAGGATCTCTACTGCATACTTCCCTTATCCAAGGAATATTCCATCTGCACTCTGCCACATCTCCATGCCTAGAAAGTAGTGCATTATCCCCAAGTCCTTCATCTCGAACTTGGTAGCAAGCTTCCTCTTAGTATCAGCAATCAAACTATCATTACCTGTAACAAACAGGTCATCTACATATAGGAGTAGTATCACAGGATTGCCTTCCTCAACCTTGTAGTAAAGGTCGAAATCCGCTTTACTCTTGGTAAAGCCCAAACTAGATAGGAAACTGTCCATCCTACCATACCAAGTCCTAGGAGCTTGCTTCAAGCCATACAAGGCTTTCTTCAACCGACACATGTATGACTTCCTGTCATATGTCTCAAAACCAAGTGGCTGCTCTACATACACTTCCTCTTCAACTACATCATTCAAGAGAGCTATCTTGACATCCATCTAGTGTATCTTCCATTTCATCACTACAGCCAGGGAAAGTACTGATCTGATGGAAGTGTACCTGGCTACAGGAGCAAAATTTTCTTCATAGTCAATTCCTTCTTTCTGTGAGAAGCCATGAGCTACAAATCTCGCTTTATATTTCTCTATGCTGCCATCTGCAGCATGCTTGATCTTGTAGATCCATTTGGAAGTCACAACAGACTTCCCTGTGACTTCCCTTCAGGTCTTGGGACTACATCCCAAACATCATTTTTCATTATTGATTGGTATTCCTCGACCATGGCATCCTTCCGTTCTTTCTTTTCCGCTGCCTCTTCATAATTAGAAGGTTCTTTGTTCATAATATCACAGAGTAAAGCAACATAGCTGGTATGTGATCTAGTTCTCTTTTTTGCTCTGTGTTCTTCTTCTGGAATGGCATATTTTTCTGCATCTTGAATGAGCTCTCTAGCCCATGCAGGTTTCCTCCTGTGAGATTCCTTCTCACGAGGTGGACCTATAGGTTCTTGCGAATCTTCAATTTCACAATCAACATCTGGAATTGCTTCAGTCATAGTAGTGTCTTGAAATTTGGTTTCATTTGGTTCTTCATAATCTTCAACACATGTCTTCCTTGATTTGATGAATGCTGAATTTTCATCAAATGTTACATCCCTGCTGACATCAATCTTCTTGAACCCTGGAAAGTATATTCTGTAAGCCTTTGAGATTTAACTGTAACCCACAAAGATACCCTTCTTTCCTGAAGGATCTAGCTTAGTCCTCTTTTCCTTTGGGACATGAGTGTATACTGGACAACCAAATATTATGAGATGGTTGACTTCAGGTTTCTTACCAGAGAAAACCTCTTCTGGTGTCTTGTTGTCCAATATCTTGTGGGGTGTTCTGTTGTGCACATATATAGTTGTCCTAGCTGCTTCTGCCCATAGATGCATAGGCAGATCCTGGTCATGCAGCATTGCCCGTGCTGCTTCCATGATTGTTCTATTATTTCTTTCTGCAACTCCATTATGTTATGGATTGTAGGGAGCAGTCAACTCCCTCTTAGTACCTGAATCACTGCTTAGTTTCTTGAAATCACCTGAAGTGAATTTTCCACCATTGTCAGATCTAAATGTCTTGATCTTTTTATCAGTTTGAATTTCCATCAAGGCTTTGAATTCCTTGAAATTATCAAATAATTCATCCTTGTTTTTCAAGAATTAAACCCAAGTCTTTCTAGAGAAATCATCAATGAAAGAGACATAGTATACATACCCACTCACAGAGCTGGATGACATCAGAATGCATACATCAAGGTGGATGATTTTCAAGATTCCTTTTGCTTTGCTTTCACTGCTTGGAAATTCCTTCTTTATGTTCTTTCCTTTTGCAAATCCTTTGCAAACACCTTCATGCTTTGTCTTGATTTCAGGAAGACCTTCTATAGCTTTACTTGCAATTGGTAGTGCTCTATAGTGCACATGTGCAAGTCTTCTATGCCAAAGTTCACTTGGCTCCATGGATTCATGTACCATGGCATGTTCAGGTTGTCGCTTCAATTTGTACAATCCTCCCTCTTGCTCTCCAATCACAATTGCATCATCTATGGTCTTACCTTTTGACCACATGAGTACTTAGCCATCTACAAATGCAACCGTCATGCCTTTTGCATCCAATGCAGCTATGGAGAGTAGGTTCTTCTTAAGCCCAGGTACAAATAATACATCTTTCATCTTCAAGGATTTTCCAGATTCTAGGTTGAAGGAGGCTTCACCACTTCCTTTGATAGGATATTGGTAGTCATCCGCAAGTTTCACCTTATGGGGTGACTCATGTTTAAATAGATTAGCAAAGGATTCTTTGAACCCATTCATGTGCTTTTTAAGCCCCACTGTCAATAAGCCAATCATTACAACCATGAGAGATAGTACCCGTGAGAGCAGAGATTAGAACATATTCATCTTCACTTGATGAGTCATCCTCATCACTTTCTGCTCTCGCCTTCTTCTTGGGAGGTTCATCATCCTCAGCAGCATCAACATGATATCTTCTTTTGTTGTTCTTGTTGTTGTTGTTGAAGTTGCAGTTGTTGTCTTTCTTCTTCTTGGGATAATCTGTAGCAAAGTGTCCCTTCTCATTGCATGTGAAGCACCTGAGATATTTCTTATCTTTATGGTAATGGTGGTGTGAAGATCTTTTGTTATGAGATGGCTCTCTCCTAGGCTTGCTTCTTTTGGTGTGAGTTGCAAGAGCTTGGTCTTCATTTCCCATATTTTCTTCTCGGGCTACAAGCCTAGCGTCTTCTTGTGAACACTCCTCCCACAGTCTACTGAAGGAGATCAATTTATTTCCTGCACAGATTCCTTGAATAAAGGAATCCCATGACCTAGGTAGGCCATTCAGAGTGGTCATAACAGCTTCACCATTGTCCACTACTTCATCCACAGCTTCGAGTTGTTCCTTGATTTGGGAGACCTTGGAGAAATAAGATTGAATGGTCTCTCCATTCAATAGCTTGACCCCTTACAATTGATTCCACAGAGTCATCTTGCAATTTATGTTCTTCCCTTCAAATAGCTTGGTCAAGGAGTCAAACATCTCCTTGGGTGTCTTTAGTGATGACACATGTGGTATGAGATGGTCTTTAATAGAATCAGCAATGATCCTCTTTTCCTTGACCAAGTTCTTCTTATGTAAGGCCTTAGCCTCTTCTCCCTTTGGGACAGGGACCTCTTCACTTATATATGTATCCAATTCATTTTCTTCCTGGATTAACCCAATCCTATACTTCCATGCTCAGAAGTTATCAACCGCTTCAAGCTTATCTTCAAGCTTGGTTTGGTGAGACATCTTAAAGAGTACTTCAAATGGAAATAGAAAGAGTTTTAGGTCTTACCACTTGATTTGCAGAAATATGGATCTGGAGCTGAGTTAGGGTTTGACAGAGAGACCCTAAAAATTCAAAATGTGAATTTAAAATTTCTGAAAGGATCGAAAGATGCGCCTTGATGAGCTGATCAGCCTGGTGTATTCAGAATTTGAGTTCTGCAAAGTTTCACCCTTCAGAAATTCCTTTTAGTCTTCTCGGATTCACTAGGGAGGACCCTGAATTAGGGTTTGAGTTTCCCAGATTTTTACCCAGCCAAAAATCTCGATCCAAAGCTCTAAACTTCGATTTTTCCAAGGATCTTCCAGCTATGTCTTCAGCTTTCAGAAATGTTTATTTTTGTGGAAACCCTAATTTTTAGGGCCAAAACTGAAAGTGCTCAAAATTGAATTATGATTGGACAGAAAGATTTACCTTGCTAAGGAGAGTCAATCTATCATATTTCTTTTCCAAAATATGTTGAGAGAAACCCAAAAAACAAGAATCCCTAGCTTCCACAACTGCATAGTGTCTTCTTCTCAGGTTAGCTCTAATAGCATGTTAATTTTCAAGCATTAATTTAATATAATCTAAGATCTTTACTGAGAGAATAACATGTACAATATATCAATGCATATCAATCATAGCAAGCATATCAATCATCACAAGATGAAAACATAAGAGACAATAGACACACAGAGTTTCCATGGAGAAAACCCTAAGGTGAAAAACCCCACAACTTCCTCATAGATAGATAGAGCAATAATACAACCAAAGTACAACCCAAGTACATAGAGATAGTCTCCTCCTAGCATTTGAATCCTCCTCCTCACATGTGCGCCACTTTCTGAGTGATGTAGAGTGAGATAATGAGATGATCAAAATAGAGATCTCCCGATCTCTATTTATACTTGTCCTGACTGCCCAATAAACTTATGGGGATGACTTGTCTAGCTTAGCATAATGACCCATGGTTAACTTAAGCAGGGACGACCCCACACATGGTGGTCTAATAACCCATTAGCAAGTTACGACAGTTGTGACACTTGTCAATACAAATGACGACACTTCCTTATAGAAGAATAACACATCTCTATTGGAGTACAATATACATAAATGAAAATACATAGGTGAAATACATTCCAAAGTTACATATACATCAACATGCTCTTCGTTTGCATGAGAGCTCTATGCTTTCATGTGCTATATACCTCTAGATTTATCGCTCTTCTCTCAGCTTTGGAATTCTTGCTTGGGCTTGTGCATTAATCTCTTTAAGCTCTAATTTACCCCTTGTAAGCGGTTAAGCCTTTCACCCCTTCACTATTGATTCCTAACCTCATAAACCCTAAAAAGCTAACCCTAGAGCACTAAATTAATTAACCCCTAAGGTCGTGCTAACCCCTAAACCCCCTAGCCAGTTTATCTCTAATCCCACAAACCCTATCCGCTAATACCTAGTCCACCCCTAACCCCTAAACAGTCTAACCCATATTACTTCAAAATACAAAATCCATAAATCCCTAAGCCCTTAACCTTAGAAACAATTAAACCTTTTTTAATTCTTGGGCCTTAACCCCTAACCCATTCAACCCTATCCCCCTAACCATTGAGCCCTAAATTCCTTAACCCCTAATTCTCATTACCCATAAAACCCACTAACCCCCTATCTGCTTAACTTCCAAACCCAAAAACATTTAAACTTGTTAACAACTTTATGCCCTTACCTCTAAACTCTTAACCCATAACACCTAGAAGTCCTAATTAACCCCCTAACAAATTATCCCTAAAGCCCAAAACCCATAAACCCCTAGAAAATCATAATTCCTCATCTCCTAGAGGGCATTAAGTCCTTAATCCGAAATCCTTTAATCATTTAACCCCTTGATGCTTAAACATTAACCAACTCAACCCTAACATCCTAACCCTGAATCCCTAAAACCCTTATCCTATAAATCTACTAACCCTTGAAGGCCTAACCTCTTAAATAACCACCAATAGCCTAACTCTTATGTCCTTAACCAGTAAGCCCTTAATTCTTACAAACCCTTAACAGTTAAACCCTTCACCCTTAAGGCTTAACATATTGAACCCTAACCCCTAAACCCATTTATCTCTAAGCACTCAACGCCCAATACCTAAGCCCTATTTTATCCACAAACACTTAATCCATTAATGTCTAACCACTAAAACCGTAACCCCCTAAACCTGGATCCATTAAATGGGCCATAGAATGATGACCTAACCCCTGAATATTTAAACCTCTAAATCTTTAAACATGTTAACTACTTTATCCCTTTACCTCTAAACGCTTAACCTCTAAGTCCTAGTTAACCCCCATAACCCTAAAACCCCTAACCCATAATCCCTAAATCCTAAAACCCATAAATCCGTAGAAACCAATCCCTCATCTCCTAAAATCCATTAATCCCTTAAAGCCCAAACCTTTAATACTTAAACCCCTTGACACTTAACCTTTAACTGACTCAATGCTAACATCCTAACCTTAGATCCCTAAATCCATTAGCATATAAATCCATTAACCCCTAAGCCCCTTGACCCAAAATCCTTCACCCTTAATGCTTAAACTCTTGAACCCTAACCCCCTAACATTGGTCCCCTCAATCCCTTAACCCCTAATGCCCCTAACCCCTAAACCCCTTTATCTCTAAGCACTTAACACCGAACGTCTTTAGAATCCCTAGTTTATCCACAAACACTTAATCCCTTAATGTCTAACCTCTAAAACCCTAACCCCATAAACATGGAGTGCTAAATCCCTTAACCCCTAAGCCCCTTGACCCCAAAACCCTTGACCCCTTAGCCCCTAACACCAAAGCTCTATTTAACCTCCTAACCAATAGAACATGAAGCCCAAAACCTTTCAAGATAAGTACATATATAGGGAAATAAATGAAATTTGTTGACCAACGCAAGTCCAGTCGACAGGGGTTCCACTTCACTGTCGACACATGCCGCAGTATACCTGGGCACCGGCACGGGCAGGTTTTATCCCGTCGAGCAACACCTGCAGAGCAAATGAGGTCTCACCCGAGGCGTCCAGGAAGAGCAGACGAAACCATGTTTTCGTCGAGGAAGGAGGAGGGTTGCGGCTATATGAACTAACTCTATTGCAACATTAAACATGGATCTCAAACATTTGACATGTATTCATAACGCATTATTCGATCTATGTTTCTTGCATCAAAGAAACATAGCATTATTCATGAAGTGCGACATTGCATTACCATAAACAACAGAAAGAACCCAGGAATTGCACCAGAACAGTTTCATCATATCATATTATCACTACAAAACCTTAGATACAATACCTCCTCCAAGATCAGGTCTCAACAATATCTCACAGATGCACAGAAAAAACCCAAACATGCGCATCTCCTTTTCCTTCTCTTTCTCTCCAATACCTACGACTCCTATGTATATATAGGCTTCCGCCATTACAATGCTTGTCCACTTACTAACAACTTTCTAACCGACATTTGGACAAGTGACCCAATATCTAACTAACTTGGTACAAAACTGACCAAAAACCTGCATTCTGCTGTATAACTGACTCAACATTACATAATATGTGGTCTAAATGACCCAAACCCGCATTCCGTGGTACAATTGACCCAAAATACATAACTAATCTTCCACTCATCGCCATTGGCATCATCTTCTCGCCATTTGAGCCATCTTTTACCTTGTCACAGCATTGGAGATGCTATGATAGCACTCTACCAAACCACCTGCCAATAGGCCCCCAACATAATCTTGTGGCTCGCCCTCGAGCCACGTCAACTGCTAGACATAGTACACGCCGTTCTTTTTACTTTGAAGTCCTAATACAGTTGTTCAACTATCCGCATCAGCTCCTTGGCTTCCGTAGCCGCTGCCTGACTGTCGACCACGACGTCTACGGATGGGTGATCCGTAAGCTTTTCCATGACCCTGTGTCAACACTTTTGCACTGCCTGGAGAGCTTCACTAGCCTCCAGCATAAATTTACCACGTGTTCCCTGGAACTCTTCTAACTGGGCCGCACATATCTTCCCACATGCGAGCCTTTTCCACAATAAGAAAATCATGTTCCTTTTCCAGGCCTTCAATTTCGCAGGCCTTCTCCGCTCGTTCTTCCTTAATGTGTACCTCAAGGTCATCCACTGCCTTCCATGCAGAAGTAGCCCTAGTAGTCAATTCTTCAATGGTGTGCTGCGCATCAGCCTCGCTTGCTTGCAGGAGGGCACACATACCGCTGATATGCCACAGTCGGTCTGTCGTTTCCTTGCTAGTAGTAGCCTGCAGAATAGTCAATCTTTCCACGGGAAAGGCATTCACATTAATGGTCATTGTGTGTAGCTACTGAAACAATGTGGTTAGTGCCTCATCTTCGATCACAATCGCAGTCAGGGGAATCTCCACATTCCTAACCCACGGCTCAGTGTTGATTGTGTCACAAGTTGATGCTGCTGCTTCCTTCTGTGCCTTGCCGAAAACCAGGTCATACAAAGATTCTAATTGAGCGGTGATCACATGGAATCCTTCATTCGCTTTCCTTGCCATCTTGTCTGCTGCTGCAGAGGATGTAGTATTGAGTGCTGTGACCAAGCAGCCCAAGTGTACCTTGGTGGGGAAAGGCAAGCCGTTGATCGTTTCCTGCTCCTGATACCTTTTCGAACGGTTCTCTTCAAGCTCCCGGGTGCTATCATCTGATATTGTTTTGGTCGATTGGTGCCCGGATTCATGGTGACTCTGCTCTTCCTGTGCCGATACCCGATCATCTGGGCCCAACGGCGGGCCACCAGCTTCTATCTCTACTGGACTCATGGGTTGTCGCCATTCCTCCGGCCATTTGTTCACAGCACCCTCCAAATATTTGGATGTCACCTTATACGAGGTTTGTAACCATTGTCGATGAGGATCACGTCGGGCTTGGATATGTATGGTATGTGGCTGAATTGCAAACGCCATAACAGATTTGAACCGCGCGACAATTTCTTCAGATATTCGCGGGACCTGTGTTGCCGTGGCACAAAGCATCTCCCAATACAGCCAAAAATGCAACTGGAAATCCCAGAGTCTCTCCGGCTCCCGTACATACCATATATTTTGATATCACGCCCCCTATCATTCTGCTGCAGCTAGACAGTCCATGCGTTGGTACATGCTGGGCTCTTTCGATGCTACGAAAGCAATCAACAGCAACAGCCAATTGTATGTAAAGGCACCCTTTCCTGATTGGACCGCCGCAGTGTCCTCCATTAATTGATTCAAGAGGTACAGGGACCAATTCATTTGGACCCCTTCCGCACATTGCTCAACGCATGTAACAATGCCCAAGTTGCATTGGTTAGGTCGACCACCCCTAACCAACTTGCAGGACAGGATCTTAATGCTCATGAGCACCGCATGATCATTGCAGCTACTTGTGCGATAGCCACTCCCATCCATTTCTAGGCCATATTTCTGTGCCAACTGCAGCGCCCGCTTCTTGTCATTAGCCTTCCATTGGATGAACTGTGCCAGATCAAATCCATTCTTAGGCAAACCGGTTATGGATAAAATTAAGTCGACGGTGACCGAGACTTCTCTATCCAGCCACAACGACCCACCGTGAAAACACGCCAAGAGATGCTTTACGCATGCATTCACTTCTGCCATTCACCCGAAATGTGGCATATTAATAATCCCTAACAAGCCGGCCTGCTTCAATCCTCGTGCCCAGTATTGTACAGTCAGTGTTGGAGAAAGTCACGTCTCCTGCACATAAGGGCCAGATGCAATGTCAGGGTAGGCCACCATATAATGATCGTCGTAGCACAGGCACATCAACGCCGGTTCAACATCCACAGAGCACTCCATTCCAACCATAAGTGCTAACATCTTCACACCATACTTCTCTTTTGGGTTTCTCTTGCGTGGGGTGGCATCCAGCCGAACTGGAGGGATATACCCAAGGATTTCACCGGCTGAGAGTCCCACCCATGGAGAAGACTCACGAATGGGGCGACTAGACTACCCCACCTATTCCATAGCTTCGCCTGTCATCACAACGGAGGACCGAAGCACACTCTTACTTTGCGGGGACACCGAGTGCTGACCTCCCCATCGCTTCTTAGCAATTACAGATCCTCCCACCGACATCATTGCTACCTCGGCCTCAAGGTTGACGTCTAGCACAGTTTCTTCTTGAATGAAAACCGGAATGAAGTGGGAATCGACTTCACTACTAATCTCAACAGTCTCAAGTTCACCTGGCATACCTCACTATACTCAACAATAGCACTCGATAATGCCAACAGCCTCTCCCAACGCACAGCAACACTCACGAACCAGCAACAATACTCTGCAGCATGCCACAATCTTACAAAAACAATTGAATTCTCAGTGCCTTCAGACCAGCTCCAATCCATTTTTATAGTATCCAACCAAATCCGCTGTAATCATCACAAAATCAGGCATTAACTCTACCAAAATCCTGTATTAATGACACCAATCCGTCGTCGATCCAATCCGTTGATCAGCCGGATCCACCATTAATGCCCATCATTCGAACAACATCATTAATTAATTATCTGAACTTTTGGCATTTATTACTGATTTGACACGTCGCTACACTTCCATGTGCCTCTGACCGTTCCCAACTTGCGGTAGAAGCCCCCTGCTTCCACATCTCATCCATGGTTGTGTGAAATCCTGCCACCATTCATCCGGTAACACATCATTTTTTTTTCCCGATACGACTCAGGCATTGCGATGTTCTAAGCCTGCACGATAGGGCTTCAACCTATGACCATTTACCAGCTTGGGGAGCATCACCCCATCCAACTGCTGCAACTGAACCGCTCGTCTGGAAGTAATACTACTGATGCGATAGGGACCAAGCCAATGCATCTGCAACTTCCCTGGATGTTTCATAAACTTGCTGTCGTACAACAACACCAAGTCACCCTGCTGAAACTATTTATCTTTTATGTGGCGATCATGCCATGCCTTCTGTCGATCCTTCTCGACCCCTTGGTGGAACCCAGCGATGAAACGATCTTCTTCCAGGTGCACTAATTGCGCCAGATGGTCATCTAATGCTGCGACACCATCCATGTCCATGACAGCTGCAATTTGTAGACTCGAAACAATATACTCCTTTGGCATAATCACTTCTTGTCCATACACCAACTTAAATGGTTTTTGTCCTGTCAGCCGTTTACATGTGGTGCACTAGGCCCACAACACTGCTGGGATTTTAAGATCCTAGTCGTCGCGGTTCGCATTGCACACCTTTGTCAATGCATGCTCCAATACCTTGTTAAAAGCCTCCACCATGCCATTCGCCTATGGATGATAGGGTGTACTCTTCTTATGTTGTATCTGCAACTCCTTCGTCAATGCTCTGATGGTGCGATTAAGAAAGTGGTTGCATTAATCACTCAGCAATATCTTGGGGTAGCCGAAGCAAGTGATAATGTTATCAAACAAAAATAGCGTCGTCGTAACCATGGAACAATCAACTACAGGTTCCGCCTTGGCCCATCGGGTCAAATACTCTATCGCCATAATGATATACCACGCTCTCGTGCATTTCCCTGGTGGATTGATCGGTCCCACAAAATCCATGTCCCATTTGTCGAACGGTTGCAATGTTATTTGAGGCATCAGTAGCATCTCATCGCATCTAGATGGTTTGCTAGTTCGCTGACAAACATCGCAGGACCGCGCATAGTCTGTCGCATCATTATGTAGTGTAGGCCACCACAGCCCTACACGCAACACCTTCCTAGCCATCGCCCGACCACCATAGTGTCCTCCTGCTACTCCTCCATGTGCTTCAGCCAGTATTAGTGCTTGTTCATGCAGCAAGACACATCTACGCAATATCTCATCAGCGCCCATTTTATACAACTCTCCTGCGATTAGCTGGAAGTATGCAGCCTTGACTACCAATCGCTTCTTCTGACTAGTGGTGAACTCGTCTGGTGCAGTACCCGTTGTCAGAAACTGGAGGATGTCATAAAAATAGCCATCAACGACGTCAACCTTAAATAGTTGTGCATCCGGTAACCCATCTTCAATATTGGTTGGTTCCTCCCCTGTATCCATCCGCGATAGATGATTAGGAACGACATTCAACCGGCCTGGCTTAACAATGACTTCAAAATCAAACTTCTGAAAAAGAAGTAGCCAGTGGCATATCTTCCCCCCCAACACAGGATTATTGACTAGGTATTTCAACGCGGAATGGTCAGTGAACATTTTAAAGTGCCCACCCAACCAATAGTGCCTGAACTTCTGCAGTGCGTAGACCATTGCCAGACCCTCCCGCTCAGTGGTGGTGTAGTTACGTTCAACAGACGACAACCTCTGACTAGCGAAAGCAATGGGGTGATCAAGACCTCCTTCGCCGGGATAAGCCAATACTACTCCCAATGCGATTGATGAGGCATCAACATGTACATGGAACTCTTTACTCCAATCCGGAAATACCAGTATTGGTGCTGAAGCCATCTTCGTCTTCAGTGTGTCGAAACTATATTGACATTCCTTAGTCCATTGAAATAGCGCATCTTTCTTTAGAAATTTCTCCATAGGGGTAGTGATCGCTGCATATCCCTTGATGAACTTGCGATAATACCCTGTATGCCCCAAAGTCGCTCGTAACTGCTCAACAATGGTTGGTGGTTGCAAACTCAAAATGAGCACAATATTAGTTGGATCAACCAACAACCCTTGCTTACACAGAATATGACCCAACAATATCTCAAATGTGCACAAAAAATACATTTCTTCAAGTTTAGCGATATCTGGTGCTGTCGGCAGTGCTCAAGCATTAACCATGGATTGGCCAGATGATCACGGATCAACCCATAAACTGTCCAATCATCCATGTATACTTGTAAAAACTTCTGAATAAAGTCTTTAAAGGTAGCAACAACGACCCGAGAGAATATCGCAGGTGCATTCTTCAAACCAAACGGCATTACAGTGTACTGAAAGCAGCCCCATTCAGTAACGAAAGTTGTCTTATGGCGATCTTCTTGGGAACTGTGAATCTGATGGTAGCTAGAGAAACCATCGGTGAATGAGTACATCTCCTGGCCGCCCACCCCTTCAAGTACTTCGTCAGTAAACAGGGTCGGAAAAGGGTTGTCCAAGCAAGCATCATTTAACTTCCACAAGTCAACACAAATGCGCACCTCACCATTTTTATTGTCCTGCACAACCATAGGACTGATCCATTCAGATTCTTCCACTGGTTCAATAATACCAGCATCCAACATGTGATCAAGTTCTTCCCTGACCTTTTCCTTATGTCCTGGATTCAGTCGATAAGGTCGCTGTCAGACTGGCTTAGCATCTGGTTTTAAAGGAATCCTCATCTCCCCTAAATTACCCAGGATCCCTTTCATATTGGAAAATTTCATAGGAAACAAGTCTTGAAACTCATGGAGCAAATCAGTGACCTTACTCATCATCTCGTCATCCCAATAGTCCCCAACATTTGCAAACTTGGGAGTGGCCTTTGTGCGGATATTCATCGTACGAAGCTTCAATGGTTGACTGAACGGATTACTTGGCGCAGCAGGTGGTACCACATCGCGGCTTCCTTCAGATTCGAAAATGTTGACATTCGGGGGATCGTCCTCATCCTCTGGCCCACCGGTGATGTTGAAGAACTCCATGAGAGACTGCATCTGACAGTATGTGTGCAAATCGATAGGGTAGGCCGATGGAACAACCTGAAGTTCCACATCGCGGATGAGCTATAAGGCATTATTGACATTAGGGTTGGCATCCATAAAAGTGAACATATGAGTGAAATAGACCGTCAAATCCCCCCATGTTGCAATTTATCTGCGCTACTTGGATGTAGTATACCATGACTGCTGGTGAGCTCCTAATATGGATTCCTAATGAGGGCAGCTTATACCAAGAGCCTACTTTAAATGTCAACCCGTGGAACGTACAAACTTGAGAGATGCATGCACTATCTGTGCTCTTTATAGGATAATCTCTTGTCACAGTTAAAGGGCGGTATCGATGTTCTAAAGATTGTCTACTAAATGTGAAGGTTGTCTACTTAACGTGAAAACTGATTATGCTACGAAATTGAATACTGGAAAGCAATTAATCTGATTAAAAGAATTAAAGTGTTGAAAGCAGTAAATATATTCTAAGAAGTAAAGTAGGGCATCTATTCTAAGTAATTAAAATGCTGAAGTAATTTAGATGTTGATCTGTTCTAAGAAATAAAGATACAAAGACAGTAAATCTATTTGAAATAACTAAACTACTCAAATAACTAAATGTTGAGAATGAAAATACCATAACAGAGCTATTTTACTATTGGGGAAACGAAGTCTATAACTACTGTCTGTGCACACAATTTGAGTCTTGATCTATCTTATTCTACCAATCTAGAATTGAAATACGATCATTCTATGCTTACCCATCTTCTACTAAGAAGTTAAAAGAAACTAATCACGATGAGAAACTGCAGTGAACTCCAGATCCAACCATGACATTGAAAGCTAAGCTATTACACATGTAATCGTGGATAAAAATATGCGTTGCAAGAAAGAACCTACAGGACTACTGAAATCATTTTAATGTACTACGGAATGCATTCTAAACTACTACAGAAAACAATGACTCATTCAACGCTACCATATATCATAGAACTATTCATCAATGTAAAATGCATACTTGGAAAAATACCTTCAAATAGGAATCACCTAACCTACGTGTTGGAGGGGCCCTCCCCAACCTATACTCATGAGAGAATAAAAAATCAGAAACGCTTGCTGGAATTAATCATCAATCTTTCATTAATATGTAAAATCCATGTCAAAATAGAAGTCTGTATTTCAGTATCTCAATAGTGCAGAAAACGTTAACAATAATGTCTTTCACAAAAATAACAGCAGGGGCCTCTCGCTACCCGAGAGGTCCATATTTATATGATTTAACTCTAATCCTAACTGATTGTCAAAGTGTTGATTCATCTTGAAAGTGGGAGTGTGTCCCCTATAAACCAGGAAACAGGGTGCCGAGCTTGGTGATCCTTTAGTCTTCTACATGTCCTTCCTTTAATAAACCTGAACCTGCTCAATCATGCGTGGTTTCCATATAATCAGTTTAATTGTTACACATTCTAACATAGAAGATTAATCATCAAAACAATTTCATTAAATCATTAAAGTAAAATGCTTTTCCCACAATTGAGTGTGTTTCGTTACCATTGCTTGAGCTGGACTGTGGAAAAAGGGTTATCAAAATACCTGAAAAATGGACCCATCATTCTCTCCCCTACTTGAAGGATTCACCCATCCTTGGGTGACCTATTCCTTTCGTCGATGACCTCCCTGATATCCCATGCTACCACCTTAGGTGCCCCTACCTGTTTGAGATACCCAAAATTCTGATCCTCCTTGGCCCATGCCTTCCTCTCCTCCTCTTCATTAATCTGTTCTTTGAGGACTGGGGAAAGAAAGAATGGAGGATTCAATCTCATCCCAATCCACCTTAGTTGGTTTCTTTCTAGGGATTCTTTATAGAGTATGGTTTTGAAGAGAGCATCCTTAAGCCTGAGGGGAGAGTGGAGTTCTCTTCATTTTATATCATTTGCCATCATGCTCCACCTTTCCCTGATGGACTCATCAACTTCCTTTTGCGTGCTGCGGAGTGCAATGTCAAAGTGACTCACCGCCTCCTGTTTTTTTGCGAGGAGAATGGGTATCAGCTCCTCGTCCTGAGTGAGGATCCTGTGATTATAAATTATTCCCTCAGGATGAGTGGGCTCAACTCTGATCATTAATGGAGTTTGCCATTTGGATGCCACGTAGAGATGATAGTCCTGGGCTCGCTCAATTTTGTGGTTCATCCACGAACACAATGCCCTTAATTGGAAATCACCCACATATGGGTTTGGTGACCAGTTGGGCGAGCTAGAAACTACGAAATTGTGCAAGAAGAACTCACTCAATCGGTCTTTCTCCAGCTCTATGGAGTTCAATGATGCATCAATAAATTCCTTAGGAGTGATTACCTCTATAGGGAGATCTTTCTTTAATCTCTAAAGCTGGAATTCACCCCATTTTTCTTGTAAATAAACTTCATAGACCGCTGATGGTGGTATGAGGTCACATATTCTCTCATATATGCTGATAGTAGTGGCAAGAACATCCTGAATTTTGATAATTTCCTAGTCCTTCCTTGCCAATTTGTTCTGTGCTTCAGCCAAATTTTCTTGCAGCTCTAAATTCTTCTGTTCGGCCAGCCGGAGCTCTTCTGCATGGTGCATCTTTAGGATTTGTGTCTTCTTGGCTGAGAATGGGGGAGGTGTGGCCTGGCTTCCTGGCCGAATTCTTAATGTTGCCAACTCATTTCAGAGCCTTTCCAATTCTGCTCGTGCTTGAGCGAGCTAGGAAACGACCTCGGGGTCTTCATTACGTTTTGGAGGGTTTTCCTGAAAGTTACCTTGCTCCTGTAAGCTCTGCCCTTCTCCTTTATCCATCTCTTCTTCTGTATCCTATTTTTCCTCTTCATTCCCTTTCTCTTCTTCATCCTCTTCTTCATTTTCTTCTTCGTCCTCTTCTTCATCCGTAGTGGGATCCTTTTGATCTATAAAAGGATCAATGTCATCAACAGACACATTGGTAATCAGGGGGCTGGGTTCCCTTTCTTTCTCCTTGGAAACTCGGATTTTAGATACCTGTCTTTGTAAAATTAGTCACAGCAGATCTAATGAACAAGTAAATCAATCACAACAGATGAATATAGAAAATATGGTGTAAAACTGTGCAAAACATGCAGCAGTGCTCAATATCCCAGAAAGGGTGAATGAATTACAATAGAATACAATCTCTGTCAATGAGCAATTCGAATTGACTAAGTAGGCCATTCGAATCACTGAATGGAGTAGCTTGACTCCAACTAGGAGTCCTCATCATCAATCGGTGGTGGTCATCAATGCACAAGAACTAGTCATCCAGGTGTCAATCTGAGTCTAACTGAGTGTGTCATGTGTAACTGAAGTGTGTAGCACTGATTAAGGGAAGGAGGCTCAGTGGGGGGGCGCATGGGAGACTAACTGAAGTCAGAACAAGTCATCTAGTCAAACTGGAGGTCCAACGGAAGTGAAACAGTCAGTCGGGAGTGAAACTAGCCTTAAATCAGGGAGAATCGGAGCTAACTGAATGTAACTGAAGTGGAACTGCAGTGGTAGGTGAACAAGTGCGCCCTTCTCTGGTAGTAGGTTAGAAGTGGGCGCCTTTCAGCCTAGGAGGGCTAAAACTCTGTAGTAAGTGGCTCCCGGTGCTAGAATGAGGTGGCTAAGGTGCTGGAGGCATCAAACTAGTGACTGGGATACATGCAAGTGCATGCAGGTGCATGCAAACCCTAGATTTTGCATGCAAACCCTAATTGCATGCAAGATCCTGAAAAAGATGATGTGGATATCCGAACACCCCCCCTCAAGCTAGACTATGATGTGTAAAAATAATGTGGGGCCCTGGTAACTAAGACCAAAGGTCACCCTAATACAATAATCCAAAAAATGCTGAAAATAAACTAAGTGAGGAAAGAGGGAAAACCCAGTGGGAAGAAAGCCCCCCCTCAAGCTAAAGCATAATAATGAATCAATCTGTCTCCACCATGATGGAACTCACCCCCAACAGTGAACGGAGGTAAGAGAACTTCTTCTCAGTGAAGCTCTTGGTGAAGATGTCTGCAATTTGCTCATCAGTAGGGCAATATTGCAGAATGATGGTGCGGTCATGCACCAACTGTCGAATGTAATGCATATGAATCTCAATGTGTTTGGTCCTCTACCACTGAACTAGATCTGTGGAGATCTTGATAGCACTTTGATTGTCACAAAATAAAACAGTCGAACTAGTGCCACCAAAACCAAACTCGAAAAGAATACCCTGCAACCAAACTGCCTGAATGCAGGCATTGACTGCCCCTCGATACTCTGCCTCTGCTGAAGAAAGTGCAATGGCTACTTTCTTTTTGCTGGACCAGCAAATAGCACCATGACCAATCATGAAAACATAACCGGAAGTGGACTTCCGATCAATGCTATCACCTGCCCAATCTGAATCAGTAAAACCAATAAAATCTAGCTCAGAATCTGCAGCATAATGTATGCCAAACTGTCTCGTACCTTGCACATACTGCAAGATCCGCTTGGCTGCTTGCCAATGAAGCTCATGTGGCTGCTGCATATATCTTGACACGGCACTCACGGCATATGAGATATCAGGCTGTGAGTGTGTCAAATAAAGTAGTGAACCAATCAACTGTCGATACATACTGCAATCTGCAAACAGTGTAGAATCTCCCTCCTCAAGACTGATTCCTGAGAGGAATGGGAATGGGGCTGCCTTACATTCAGCCATATTAAACTTCAATAACAGGTCGGAAGCATATTTTTGCTGAGATATAGTGATCCCATCAAAATTTTGAGCTATCTCCAAGCCCAAAAAATGACTCAGCAAGCCCAAATCGCTCATGTCAAAAGCTAGATTTAAGGCAGATTTTAGCTTGTTTATTGAAGTAAGTGTGCTACCAGTAATGAGAAGATCATCAACATAAAGTACAATAACCAACAAATTACCTTTAACTTGCTGAAGATACACATTCGGATCAGATTTGCATCTTTGGAAATTCTGAGAAAGAAGGAAGGAGTCCATCTTTGCGTACCAAGCTCTTGGGGCCTGTTTTAACCCGTACAAAGATTTCTTCAATCTACAAACCAATGATGGATCTGATGTATAACCCTCTGGCTGCTGCATATATACCTCTTCATCAAGGTCTCCATGTAAGAATGCACTCTTCACATCCATGTGGTGCACTTCCCAGTGCTTGGATGCGGCAATAGCTAAAACAAGGCGGATGGAATTCATCTTTGCAACCGGTGCAAAGGTCTCAGTGTAGTCCACTCCTTGGACTTGGGAAAAACCTTTTGCCACGAACCTTGCTTTATATTTGCTGATAGTGCCATCAGCAGTAACTTTAGTACGGTAGACCCATTTACACTTCACTAATTTTCTTCCAGGTGGAAGAGAAACTAGCTCCCATGTGTTGTTCTTTTGAAGAGAACTGTACTCTTCGTCCATGGCACTTTTCCATCTCGGATCTCGATGAGAAGAATAGTATGATGTAGGATCTGAACCAGCCATCAAATAAAAAATCTCAGGAAGAAATGGATCAGCAATAGAAAGAGCCATACCTGCTCTTTGAAAGTCTCCTCTTGTTCGTCTCGGATCAGCTGGATTTCCAAGATTCGAACCAGTAGATTGTAGAGTGTTTTGGGCCCACTTTGGTAACTGAGGAGGATCATAATGGTCAGATTTCGAACCTGATATGTCATGATCATCATATGCTGCTGAAATATCAGAAATATCAGAACTCATACCTTCATTATCGCTGCACGGATCTTCTTCTGGTGAAGGCGGTGAATCGGCAGTCTTTTCCTCGACTAGTTGCAATTCTTGAAGCGGTTCTTCAAATTGCACACTGCGCTCTATGAATATCTTTTTAGATATGATATCCATGAGTTTATATGCTTTTGATTCTTCCCCATATCCTATCAGTATGCACTCGGTACTTTGTGGATCCAAAGCTCATCTCTTCTCAGAAGGAATTCTAGCCCATGCAGTAGAGCCAAAAACTCTCAAATTTGACACATCCGGTTTGTGACCAAAGAATGCTTCGAAAGGAGTCATACCTTTCACGGATGAATGTGGAACTTGGTTCTGTATGTATGCAGCAACATTGATTGCTTCAGCCCAAATATTTGCAGCCAAACCTTTTGATTCAATCATGCATGTAGCCATCTCTTTCAGTGACCGGTTTTTCCTTTCCGCTACACCGTTCTGCTGGGGTGTGTAGGGAACTGTATGTTGGATCTGAATTCCGCTTTGGGCACAAAGTTGCAGCAACTCATACTTAATATATTCTCCACCATTATCAGATCTAAGAGCTTTGATCTTTCTCCCAGTGGCGGTCTCAACAGAAGCCTTAAAATCCTTGAATTTTCCAAGCACTTCTGACTTGTTTTTGAGAAAGAATACACATGTAAAGCAGGAAAAATCATCAATAAATGTCAAAACATACCTTGAACCATTTAATGACATACGGGGCAGCGGACCACTGATATCAGAATGGATCAATCCCAAAATAGTAGAAGCTCTGCTAGCTTTGTCGCGGTCGAATCTGTGCTCGGGGTGCTTCCCAATGATGCAACCAGTGCATATTCCCTTCGAGGAACGGAGTTGTGGAAGCCCATCTACCATGGATTTGTTTGATAACAGCAGCAAATACTTATAATTAATATGTCCAAATATTTCATGCCAAAGCCTACTAACCTCATTACCATGTGTGCGAAGAGCAGTGGGCTTTGCAAGCGGAATAAAGTGTGAAAACTCATAGCATTTTGCAGTGTGATTTGCCTTTCCGACTGCAACTAGTCTTCCACTTTTGATATCAGAAATTTCAACTGTATTAGGGCTGAATGTAACTTGCTTCGGTTCACCAGTGTGTGTCATTTGATACACAGAAAGGATATTTGAATCCAATGAAGGGACATAGAGAACATTCTGAAAGCTTCCATGTTCTACATGAATCGTACCTTTACCCTTTGAAGAAATTTTTGAGTCATCTCCCAAATGGATGGGGATGGAGCTGTTTGGATCGAATGAGGAAAAAGAGTCAATATTTTCATCCATATGATTTGATGCACCCGAATCTATCAAGAGAGTAGTGGGCTTCGAAACCGTTGCCATGAGTGCTTGTCCTCTTTCATGATCATCATTCCTATCCTTCTTCCTTGCACCGTCGGGAAGAGTTATGTTGTTCTTTTCCAAAAGGAGGGCCATTTGATCTATAGTTTTCTTCATACATGAACTTTCGGGATGAAAGCCACGATTGCAATAAGTACATTTAGATTTTTGGTTACCTTCTTTTCCCTTTTGCTTGAACTTCGAACTGGATGGTGCATCCGTTTGCTTGCCTTTGTCTTTTTGCTTGTGAGGCTCGAATTTAGGCTTCTCCTTCTTTTGCTTTCCTTTACCATTCGAGATCTTGGGTCCTTGAACATATAGGGATGAATCTTTGGAGCTTATGGACCCCATTTGAATCAACTTGTCATGCTCTTTTGTGACAGACTCAATGAAGGCATCTTCCAATTCAGGGTAGTTAGACGACCGGAATTGAAAGTAGAGACAAATACCGAATAATCTTTCCCAAGCTTGCTTAGAATGGAGAGGATCAATTGTTTATCCTCTTTGATAACTCCACTGTTCTTCAATTGCAAGTTCAAGTTCTTGAATTTTGTGAAGAATTCATTGATGGTCTCGAAATTCTCAGGATTAAGGCCAATCAATTCATTCTCTAATTGAAAAGCCCTAAGCTCATCCTGCTTGCCAAATAGTGTTTCAAGTTGCTCCCATATGGCTTTTGGAGTCTTCAATCCGCTGAGATGGAAGTGAAGATCTTTGGAGATGGAGAGACAAAGAAGACCATAAGCTTCATCAAGCTTGTTGTAGTGTTTGGTTCGATCTGACACATTGTTTGGCTCCAATTCAAGACCAAGAGTGACTCAGTAGTAACCTTTTGAACGTAATATGATCTCCATATAATCTTTCCAATCAAAATAATTGAATGGGGTGAGGATAGGCTTTGAAGAAGAGTATTCCATTGCTAGGAGTGAGTCAAACTGATGTAGATGAGCTTGCATGCAGAGTGTAGCGAATGCAAAAGAGGAGTTTGCATGCACAGTGTAGTGAATGCAAAGGAGGAGCTTGATAACCTGCAAATCACAATCAAACCAAGAACCGTAAGGTCGAACAATCCACCCTTTTAGAGTTGCATCACACCTGGGATTGGAGATCAAACAATGTTGAATGGGTCCAATGTATCAGATCCAGGAATTATGTGGAAACTCAAGCTTTTGGAGTGGTATTGGAAGTATTTTTAAGCTTTGCATGCACAGGAGCGAATGCCCTTGAGATATCTCATGCCAAAACGTTTTGCAATTTGAGCAATTCAGTCAAATATTCTTGTACAAACACCTGTAGAAAAGAGATCTTGTCCCTGCAATGGCTCTGATACCATGTAAAATTAGTCACAGCAGATCTAATGAACAAGTAAATCAATCACAACAGATGAATATAGAAAATATGGTGTAAAACTGTGCAAATCATGCAACAATGCTCAATATCCCAGAAAGGGTGAATGAATTACAATAGAATACAATCTCTGTCAATGAGCAATTCGAATTGACTAAGTAGGCCATTCGAATCACTGAATGGAGTAGCTTGACTCCAACTAGGAGTCCTCATCATCAATCAGTGGTGGTCATCAATGCACAAGAACCAGTCATCCAGGTGTCAATCTGAGTCTAACTAAGTGTGTCATGTGTAACTGAAGTGTGTAGCACTGATTAAGGGAAGGAGGCTCAGTGGGGGGGCGCATGGGAGACTAACTGAAGTCAGAACAAGTCATCTAGTCAAACTGGAGGTCCAACGGAAGTGAAACAATCAGTCGGGAGTGAAACTAGCCTCAAATCAGGGAGAATCGGAGCTAACTGAATGTAACTGAAGTGGAACTGCAGTGGTAGGTGAACAAGTGCGCCCTTCTCTGGCAGTAGGTTAGAAGTGGGTGCCTTTCAGCCTAGGAGGGCTAAAACTCTGTAGTAAGTGGCTCCCGGGTGCTAGAATGAGGTGGCTAAGGTGCTGGAGGCATCAAAATGGTGACTGGGATGCATGCAAGTGCATGCAGGTGCATGCAAACCCTAGATTTTGCATGCAAACCCTAATTCCATGCAAGATCCTGAATAAGATAATGTGGATATCCGAACAGTCTTCTGGGAGGAATATCTGGGTCTGATTTGGGGGAGTCCTCTTTCGAGTGTTTTATTTGACCAATGTGTCGACCACACTATCCAAGTCGATTTTTCTTTTGGCCCTGATATAGAGGTTGTCTTACTTTTTGATTGAGGTGGCAAGGGTGTAGTCCTCATTCTCTGAACGTCCTCAGTAGATACCACAATGAACTCCTCCTAGGAGAGCTCTGGAATCTAAGCTTTTATCTCCTCACCAACTATTAGTTTGATCATCCCATGATGGGCCAAAGGATCTTTTTTTCCCTTAGCCACCTTCCTGCTCATCTCTGCTAGGGATTGGAGCAGGAAAAATGGAATGCTAATATTGTTACATGATGAAATGTGACTTCTGTGCTTGAGAAGCTCTAAAATACGAAAATGGAAAATGGGAACATAGCTTAATCTTTCAGTGCATGTAATATACCTTAGGACAATTGTGGCCATTTCATCCTGTTGATGTATATGTAACTTCAGAATGTATTTCACCCATGTATTTCATATATGTATTTTTTACTCCTATAGAGATGGTATTATTCCTCTATACGGAAGAGTTTATATTCCTATAGAGATGTTATTATTCCTCTATACGGAAGTGTCATCATTTATATTGTAAGTGTCGTAACTTATACTTGATGGGTTATTAGACAACCTTGTTGGGGTCGGCCCTGTATAAGTCATGTGGGTCAAAGGGTTATTAGACCACCCTATTAGGGGTCGGCCATGTGGTTCAAAGGGTTATTAGACCACCCTAGTGGGGGTCGACCCAGTTAGCATTATGTTAAGAGGTTAGGTTGAGGCCGACCTAGTTGAGTAAAGGTCAAGTCAAGTTAGTGTATAAATAGAGAGTGTGTCTCTCTCATTTTACACATTCTATTCTCTCACTCACACTTTGGAGAGTGGCGCACTTGTGGAGGAGGAGGCTGTGCTACTAGGAGAATACTATCTCTTGTATTCTGGTTGTATCATTGCTCGATCTATCTCTGAGGAAGTTATTGGGGTTTTTCACCTTTATGGTTTTCCCCAAGTAAACTCTGTGTCTCTTGTGTGCTTGCATTATTGTGTCCATGATTAATATCTTGTAGATTTGCTATACATGTTGTTCTCTCAGTTAAGATCCTTGATCAGATTGAAGTAAATTCTGAAAATTTAACATGGTATCAGAGCTAGCTTGAAAGAAGGCATGATATGGCATGTATGACACTTGTTGCCCTTACGATGCTAGGGCTTGATATAGCAAAAACCAGTCATCGTAGCACGTTTGCTATAAATCCATTTAGGCAAAGTTTTCGGATCTAAAACTTTTACAGGTCGAATATCATATCCCCATGTACCGTGTTCCAAAGGATAACCTCTAATTCGTTGTACTTTGTGATTTATGATCTGTACAATATAGGGTTTCTACCTCTTCCAGATCTAAGTCAAAATCAGGTGACCTTGGGAAAAAGGTCATAAATTGGGCTAGGAAGCTCGAAATGAAATTTCATAAAACGTGATAGGTAGTACACAGATGGTACTATCTCAAGAAAGATTTTCAGAGGCCGAAGTTGAACCAGTGACACATGGCACGCCGTACAAGTTCGCTCTCCTGTATTATCCTATAAACATGTCACGTTGCGACACTTGGAATAACTCTCTCTCAGAGAATCCAATTGAGGTCAGACCTATTGGGATGGAAAGACAACAAGTCGGGATATCTCAGGAAAAATTTTCAGACCCTGTGGATCGAAAACTTTGGAGTTACACTAGAAACAATCAGGTACATATTTATGTCAAAACAGAATTATTTTTGAGTACCTTCATTCATGGCTTCCGGAATTTAGGGCTTTGGAGAAAGTTGGAAATTTTGTAATCGAAAACCACGGCTGGATGCTACTCATCAAAATCGAAATTTAGAGACCAAGATCAGTTTTTTTGGTTGGGCATAAGGCCAGCCTTGATCAAACCCCAGTTCGGGACTTTGATCAGAAAGATGGAAAATTAGGGCTTCTGCAAAAATTGGAATTTTGGAAATCTGTGACCACAGCTAGAATCTCCTCAGAAAATTCGAAGCTTAGAGTTTTGAATCAAATATTTTTGTTGGGTGAAGCTCTGGGAAACTGAAACCCTAATTCAGGGTCCTCCCAAGTGAATCCAAAAATCTAAAAGGCAATTTCGAGGGGTGAAACTTTGCAGGTTTCAAATTATGAATATACCAGCTTGATTAGCTCATCAAGGCGCATATCTCTATCCTTTCTGAAGTTTGAAATTCAAAGTTTGAATTTTTGGGGTTTCTCTGACAAACCCTATTACAGCTCCAGATCCAGTTCCTGCAAATCAAGTGGATTGGGTTAATCCTAGAAGAGGATGGATTGGTCACCTGCATAAGTGAAGAAGTTCCTGTTTCAGAGGGAGATGAGGCTAAGGCCTTCCATAAGACGATTACAAGCAATCTTGAAAGGTATGGCTTACATGTATGTTTTGAATTCTGTTGATGGTTAAGTTTATGATATGTTTGTCTTCATATCACTACAGTACAATCTTGATTAATTACTAGACTTGTCGTATTACCTTAATAGAAGATATCCATTGATTAAGGTTTTGACACTTATGATTGTACTAATGCATTGTGATGTTGTATGAGGTTTATGTTGTTCGCTAACATAAAAGGTACACCAAGAAAGAAAAATCATGTTCTACTTCAAGAACATATGATCATGGTGACATGAAGACAAAGATTCATCCATTGTCATGGATCACATAGAAGATCTACTTACGAGGTATGTATAACTTGGTTCTACAATGGTTAACTTATGAGACATGCAGGTTACTAGCACAAGTCACTGAAGAGAACCAGAAGACATTATGCAGGTATGTTAGACATAACTAGCTAGCATGCTAATCCAGGTATGTTTTCCTATATCAAGCTAGAATCATACCTTGTGTTAGGATCTTATACTGTTGTGTTGTTGAGAATGATTATTCATGAAGTCATAGGTTTGAATAATCATGGTTGCATGCATATTATGTTTCTTACCATAATTGATGATATGACTAACCAGAAGAATCATGAAGGTATAGTTTTGAATAATCATGGGTTTTATGCATATTATATCTCTTATCTTGATTGATGATTCAACTAACCAGAAGAGTCCTATGATCAAATAAGAATATGTATGAGTAAAAGAAGAATTACCTGAAACCTTGAATACTAATGTTTATTATCTGTGTTTGAAATGATCCTGACTATACATGCTTGAGATTATTGTGTTTTGATAGTATTAAGATGATACTAATAAATGTGTGGTTATGTATGAGACCTCAAGGATAACACAATGATGATACTAATAAGCATGCATAGTGATTAAGGATGGATGTAAGTTCAAGGACAGGTAATCCAGGAAGCAAAGTTCAAGAGGGAGCACACTCCAGTTGTTCCTGCAAGAAATCAAAGGAGCACACTTTAGTAGTTTCTGCAAGGATGAAGATATTCAGAGGGAGTTGACCACTTCTCACAATCCACATCATAATGGAGTTGCAAAGATTCAGAGGGAGTCCACCCAACAACCAAACAAAGATAAGTATTTGAATTGTAATTTCTTACATAATGTTATTCAATGATGTATATGCTTATGTTCCTAAGGATTAGTTTGTGTATTATGCATATTAGAATAGTTGCATTGATGAACAATATACTACTAATATACATGGGTAAGTGGCCTATGGCACTGTACAACATTCCATTGCTACTTATCTAGAATGAAATCTCTTTGCTAACATGTTAGGAGTTGTGCACACTCTTAACAATGTTCTGGTAGAGATTGGAAGGCATCTAGAAAGTCACGGAATATGGATAAATGTTGTATTGGCTAAGATAATTGCATGACTGTATGACATATTTCTTTATGTGTAAGAATTTGTTCTGAAAAATATGAGATGTTTTCTAATCATGCAATTTAACTTGTTGTGTAGGAAAGATCGTATACCATCACCTACAAAAGAAGAACTACAACATTTGTTTAGCAACAAAATTATCTATTGAAGATATTGAAGTTCCCAGGATATGGGAAGAATGCCATGATTCGTCGATCATGAAGAATGATGTTTGGGATGTGGTCCCAAGACCTGAAGGGAAGTTTGTTATGACTTCCATATGGATCTATCAAGATCAATCATGCTGCAGATGGCAGCATAGAGAAATATAAAAGTAATGAAGTGGAAGATACACCAGATGGATTTCAAGACAGCCTTCTTGAATGGTGTAGTTGAAGAAGAAGTGTATGTGGAGAAGCCACTTGGTTCTGAGACACATGACAGGGAGTCATATATGTGCAGAACTTGGTATGGTATGATAGACATCTTTCTATCCAGTTTGGGCTTTACCAAGAGTAAAGCGGACTCCAACCTTTACTACAAGGTTGAGGAAGGCAATCCAGTGATACTACTTTTGTATGTGGATGACCTGTTTGTTACAGGTGAAGACAGATTGATTGTCGACACGCAGTGGAAGCTTGCTTCCAAGTTCGAGATGAAGAACTTGTGTATGATGCACCACTTTCTTGGTATGGAGGTGTGGCAGAGTGCAGATGGAGTCTTCCTTGGACAAGGGAATTTTTCCCTAGAGATCCTGAAGAGGTTCGGGATGATGGACTGCGAGGCTATGGAATTGAACCTGAAGCTTCTGTGTGATGCTTCATCTGAACCGGTTGATGTCACTATGTATCGTCAGATGATTGGGTCCTTGATGTACCTAACGAACACGAGACCAGATATTTGCTTTGCGGTGAACACATTGAGCCAGTTCCTGATGGATCCGAGGAGTGTTCACCTGGTTGTTGTAAAGCATATTCTGAGGTACCTGAAGGGTACAGTTGATTATGGGCTCAACTACGATGCGAATCAAAATTTTAACTTGCAGGTTTATGTTGGTTCAGATTGGGCAGGCAGTGCTGCAGATAGGAAGAGCACTTCTAGGTGTTGCTTTAGTATGGGATCAGGTGTGATCTCTTGGTTTAGCAGGAAGCAGTCCTGTATAGCACTGAGTGCAACCGAAGCAGAATATGTTGCCATAGATGAGCAGGTTGTAGATGTATTGACCAAGTCGTTGGCCAGAGTGCAGTTTGAGTACTTCAGAGAGAGGCTTGGTGAACTTCAGATCGAGGTTCCCTCCAAAGGGAAGTGATGAGTCCGGAAGATACAGATGCACATGAGCTTTTCTGACATGGTTGATGTGTTCTCCCTTGGTCGTGATGTAATTGCTGAGCCATTTTTCACATGGTGGTAGATGTGTTCTCCCATGGTGAAAAAGTAAGGGCTGGAGCCTTCCTTGAATGGTGGTAGATGTGTTCTCCCATGTCGGTGATGTAAGTGCTGGATGATGTGCATCTGGGCTGTGCTTCGTGGACGATGAGATGATCTGAAGAGGACGATGCTATGATGTATGGTGAGTATCAGGATAATACTTTGTGGCCATGTATCAGGTTGTGTAGATGAGCATGTCTGGGAGATCGTATAGGTCAGAGTTGTGTACCCATAACATCCCGGGATGCTCTTTCGAGGCATTGCTCTGGGAGGAAATGTAATTTATGCCCTGGGAGATCGTCAGGTCGGAGTTGTGTACCCGTAACATCCTGAAATGCTCTTGCGAGGTTTTCTCCTATGGCATGTAGTTTGCTCATGGGAGATCTGGACAGGATGAAAAAGGCCTCAGATGCTTCAGCTAGGTTTTTCCATGACCACATGTAATTTGCTCTTGGGAGATCTAGATAGGATGAAAAAGGCCTCATATGCTTCAGCCAGGTTTTGTGGTGGAGCACATGTAATGTGCTCCTAGCATATCCGACAGGTAGAGCTGTGTGCTTGTAACAGCTTGGGATGCTTCAGCCAGTTTTTGTGGTGAGAGCACATGTAATGTCCTCCTGGGAGATCCGACAGGTAGAGCTGTGTGATTGTAACAGCCTGAGATGCTTCAGCCAGGTTTTGTGATGGGTCACATGTAATGTGCTCCTAGGAGATCCGACAGGTAGAGTTGTGTGCTCGTAATAGCCTGGGATGCTCCAGCCAGGTTTTGTGACACATGTAATAAGTCCTGAGGATTCCACAGTATGGTGAGTGATGACGAAGACTTGCAGGTGGTGGGCCTACATCCAGTATGAAAAAGGATTGGCTCTGTAGAACTTGCTATGATGAGTAGATTCAGAGATTTATTGAGATAGTAGCAACAGTGACGATGATGATGACTCGATGATGATTATCCAGTGACGATTATCCAAAGAAGATGACTTGTGCTAGAAGACATATGTCGAGAAATACCTTCCTAGTTAAGAGGGAGTGTTGATGTATATGTAACTTCAGAATGTATTTCACCCATGTATTTCATATATGTATTTTGTACTCCTATAGAGATGGTATTATTCCTCTATACGGAAGTGTTTGTATTCGTATAGAGATGTTATTATTCCTCTATACGGAAGTGTCGTCATTTATACTGTAAGTGTCGTAACTTATACTTGATGGGTTATTAGACCACCTTGTTGGGGTCGGCCCTGTATAAGTCATGTGGGTCAAAGGGTTATTAGACCACCCTATTAGGGGTCAGCCATGTGGGTCAAAGGGTTATTAGACCACCCTAGTGGGGGTCGGCCCAGTCAGCATTATGTTAAGTGGTTAAGTTGAGGCCGACCTAGTTGAGTAAAGGTCAAGTCATGTTAGTGTATAAATAGAGAGTGTGTCTCTCTCATTTTACACATTCTATTCTCTCAATCACACTTTGGAGAGTGGAACACTTGTGGAGGAGGAGGCTCTGCTGCTAGGAGAAGACTATCTCTTGTATTCTGGTTGTATCATTGCTCTATCTATCTCTGAGGAAGTTATTGGGGTTTTTCACCTTTATGGTTTTCCCCAAGTAAACTCTGTGTCTCTTGTGTGCTTGCATTATTGTGTCCACGATTAATATGCTGTAGATTTATTGTACACGTTGTTCTCTCAGTTAAGATCCTTGATCAGATTGAAGTAAATTCTGAAAATTTAACACATCCCATGGTGCTGGCATGGAGGGTCTCTTGACTCCATTTTTGTCCTCATCATAAACTTCTCCATGC
This sequence comes from Larix kaempferi, assembly GCA_027924585.1. Taxonomy (NCBI): domain Eukaryota; kingdom Viridiplantae; phylum Streptophyta; class Pinopsida; order Pinales; family Pinaceae; genus Larix; species Larix kaempferi. The sequence goes on from BSBM01001622.1 coordinate 216,186, forward strand.
GCAAAGAATGTTGCTTTTGCTGTTTGGTTTGCCTCTCGATCGTTGCTGCTCCAATACAGGCCCATTGGAAGACCAGTGTGTTTGGCTATCATGTCCTCATCCACTTTTATGCATAACCCCTTCACCCGGGTGACGTACTGTTCATCTTTTATATGCTTGAAGTTTCTTGCGAACTCCTGGGGTACCCCTATGGGGTATCCTCTCAGTCCAAGGATAAATGGCATCCAACCTGAGTTGCGAATGGTTTGCAGGACTCTCGGGCTTTGATAAATGGCACTATGATCTTCCGGTTCACTCTTTTTAAAACCCTTCGTCATTTTTTGAATCTTCTCTATAACCAGACAGACCAGGGATTTGGGATGCAGTTTTATACTTTTAACTTGGTCGGGCTCTACCTACGGGCTCAAGGAATGCAATGGTGGTTGATTCTAAGGAATTCCGGGTGGTTACTTATATGCAAAATCGTGGAATATGCTGCACCCGAATTCACTGCCTTTCTTCACCTATTCTTTTCATCATACCTGTACTTGCCACTTCTAATCCCCTATCTTTCATGATTGATCTCTGCTTTCTTATGATCGACCTCTGTACTTCATGTGGTGAAGGTTGGAATCATGATTTGCTGAGGGTGACGGGACTTTAGTAGCAATCATGAGTTATGAAGGTCATTTCACCATGCCGCCGATTTGAAATTTAAGCTGTCCTCAGCTGACTATAAACGACTTTATTGTGGGAAAGTGTTTTACCGTAAAAATCAAATAAAATCATTTAGAGATTACCTTGGTATGTATGCGTACCTGCATTGATGAGCTGGTCCGTTTTTCATGCGCGGTGGATTCTGTAGTAATCTTGGTGGTGTCTGTAGTTGATTTCTGCATGTCAGTAGTTACGTGAGAGGGTGATTTTTTCGTATTGCGCATTTTGAATTTGCTGAGTATGTGCTTTTGAAAATTGTATCAGTTGTTGATTCGACTCAGGAGATTGTGCTTTATATTTGGATGATTGCATGGTTGGATTTGATTGGCTCCCTTGAATAACTTTGCGGGCTCTCTTGAATATGTTTCAAAAAGGTTGGCGTGGTGTGTCTTTGATGAATTTCGTAGTAGATGAAGACTTATTTTGCATGTAGACATGGCTGGCTCGCATGAATTGCTTACAGCCTCACTTGAATATATGGCAGCCTTGTTTGATTTATTTTTCAGGCTCGCTTGAATTGATGGCAGCCTTGCTTGATATAAATTGTTTCTTGGATGAATTGATGGTAGCCTCGCTTGATATATTTTGTAGGCTCTCCTGAATTGCTAGCAGCCTCACTTGAATTATTTTTCAGGCTTGCTTGAATAGGTTGATGCCCTATACTTTCTATTATTCCTTTGTTCTCTTTGTTTTGTGTTTTTTTTTCATGAAATGTGCTAAAGTTTATTGTTTTGGAGCATGCTCTATCAGCATCAATTGTTATTGGTAGAGTACTTCTGTAAATTCCTCTTTGGAATTTGGTTATTTGTAGAGTTTTAGGCGGTGCCCATTCACGATCATGGGGAACTCATCATAATCAATTATAATAATTCTCACAGCCCCATTGTCATAAATTTTATGTATGCTATAAGGTCCAAGCCATCTAGTGGTTAGCTTCCCTTTGAATGTGTGAAATCTGCTGTTGTAGAGTAATGCCCAATCACCCTCTTTGAATTTCTTATCTTTCAAATGTTGGTCATGCCATTTCTTTCTTTGCTATTGGATGATTTCAGTATGTGTAAGTGCTTGTTGGCGGTGTTCATCCAGTTGATTTAGCTGTAGCATGTGTTCTTTTTTAATGTCTGATAGGTTCATATTTAGATCGGCTGCAATTATTAATGTGTTTACTTCAAATTCAATTGCTAGCATGACCTTTTTCCCATAGACCAGCTCATAAGGTGTGAATCCTATTGTTGTTTTCCATGTAGTATTGTAAGCCTAGACTGCTTCACTAAGTCTGTCAGCCCAATCTCTTTTGTGAATTTGGACAGTTTTTGTCAAGATTCTTTCTAATTCCCTGTTGGTTACCTCAGCATGACCATTTCCTTGAGGGTGGTAGGAGGATGATTGTCTGTGCTTTACATTGTTTCTTTTCATCAAGTCTTCAATTAAATTAGATGTGAATTGTGGTCCTTGATCCGAAACTACTTCTCTTGGAACCCCAAATCTGTGAAAGATCTACTCAGTAAAGAATTTGGCCACACTAGTTTCATTTGCAGCAGCAAGTGCTGCTACCTCGGTCCATTTTGTAAGGTAATCAGTGCATACAAGGATGTAGCTCTTCTGATTGGACTGTGGGTTGAATAGGCCAACAAAATAGAATCCCCACTTATCGAATGCTTCTAAAGATATTTGTGGGTGTAGTGGCATTTCTTGTTTTTGTGTTGGCTTTCCCATTCTTTGGCAATCGTCACAATGGGACACATACTCATAAGCATCTCTGTGGAGTGCTGGCCAATAATACCCTGTTTGCAAGATCTTGTAGGCTGTCATTTTTGCAGCATAGTGTCCTCCACAGGGTTCATTGTGGGTGGCATGCATTATGTCATGTACCTCATCTTCCTTAATGCACCTTCTAAGTACTTGATCTGGTCCCTGTTTAAAAAGCATGCCCTCTATCCATGTATATGTGGCACGTTGTCTTATTAATTTTGTCCTTTCTTTATAACTGTAATGTTCTGGAAACTTCCCGGAAACCAAATAGTTTGCTATGTCAGCAAACCATGGAATTTTTATTAATATGGAAAAAAGGTGCTCATCGGGGAAGTTATCTTGGACCAATTCATTATCTGTCCCATGTGTTACTCTTGACAAAAATTCTGCTACGATATTATTCTTTCCTGGTTTATCTATTATAGTGTTGTCGAATTCCTATAGAAGTATCATCCATCGAATAATTCTTGCACTTGTATTAGGCTTGTGTTGATGTATATGTAACTTCGGAATGTATTTCATCTGTATATTATATTTATATTTATTGTACCCTTATAAGAGAAGTGTTATTCCTCTATAAGGAAGTGTCGTCATGTGGATTGACAAGTGTCGCAAGTGTGTGTACTTGCCAATGGGTTATTAGACCACCTTATGGGGTCGGCCCTAATTAATATATAATATAATGTGGATGTACTCAAGTAGACAAGTCGGCCCCAGTAGGTCACTGGGCAAAAAGGTGAGTATAAATAGAGATAGGAGATCTCTATTTTACTCACTCGGAAAAGTATCTATCTCTCTCTCTGAAAAGTGGCGCACTAGTGAGGAGGAGGAGGATCATCTGCTAGGAGACTATCTCTGTATTATTTGGTTGTATTTTGGTTGAGCCTTTGCTCTCTCTATCTCTGAGGAAGTTGTGGGGTTTTTCACCTTAGGGTTTTCCCCACGGAAACTCTGTGTCTCTTGTCTCTATGCTTTTGATTCTTGTGATGCTTGTGATGCTTGTCATATTATGATTGTCATGCATTGATATACTGTAGATGTTATTCTCTCAGCAAAGATCCTATAGTATTGTGATTTAATACTAAAAATTTAACATGGTATCAGAGCCTAACTGAGAAGAAGACATTTTGCAGTGACAGAAGCTTGTATTCCTTGTTTATTGGGTTTCTCTCCACAGATTTTTGAAATTCAGTATAGTAGATTGGATCTACTCATCAAGGCGCATCTTTCTGTCCAATCAGATTTCAGTTCCGAGCATTTTCAGTTTTGGCCCTAAAAATTAGGGTTTCCACAAAAATAGGAATTTCTGGAAACTGAAGGTACAGCTGGAAGCTCCTTGCAAACATAGAAGGTTTGAGCTTTGGATCGAGATTTTTGGCTGGGTAGATCTCCGGGAAACTCAAACCCTAATTCAGGGCTCTCCCCAGTGAACCCGGGAGGACAAAAAGGAAATTTTGAAGGGCAAGACTTTGCTGATCTCAAATTCTGAATGTACTAGGCTGATCAGCTCTCCAAGGCGCATATTTCTATCCTTTCGGAATTTTGAAATTCACATTTTGAATTTTTAGGGTTTCTCTGACAAACCCCAATCCGGGACCAGATCCAGTTTTCAGCACTTCAAGTGGTAAGTTCTAAATCTTTTCTATTTCCATTTGAAGTACTCTTAAAGATGTCTCTTCACACCAAGGTTGAGGATAAGCTTGAAGGGGCTAATAACTTCCGAGCCTGGAAGTATAGGATTGGGCTAATCCTGGAAGAGAATGAGTTGGACTCATATGTGAAAGAAGACATCCCTATCCCAGAGGATGAAGAGGCCAAGGTATTGCACAAGAAGAACTTGGTCAAGGCAAAGAGAATCATTGCTGATTCCATCAAAGACCATCTCATACCCCATGTGTCTTCTCTCAAGACACCCAAAGAGATGTTTGAATCTTTGACCAAGCTATTTGAAGGAAAGAACATAAATCGGAAGATGACCCTGCGAAACCAATTGAAAGCAGTGAAGTTTCATAATGGAGAAACCATTCAATTCTACTTTTCAAGGGTCTCTCAGATCAAGGAACAATTAGAAGCAGTAGATGAAATGGTGGAGAATGGTGATGTGGTGATGACCACTCTAAATGGCCTACCCAGGTCATGGGATTCCTTTATCCAAGGAATTTGTGCAAGGAAGAAGTTGATCTCCTTCAGTAGACTTCGGGAAGAATGTTCTCAAGAAGAAGCTAGAATTATAGCTCGTGAGGAAAAGATGGGAGGAGAAGATCAAGCTCTTGCAGCTCACACCAAAAGAAGCAAAACCAAGAAGGATCACCCTCGCCACAATAGATCCTATCAAAAGAATAAGAAAGACCTAAGATGCTTCACATGCAATGAGAAGGGTCACTTTGCTTCAGATTGTCCCAAGAACAAAAGGGATAATAACAACAACTCCAGTAAGAAGAAGAAGGGCAGCAAAAGAAGGTTTCATGCTCATGCTGCCGAAGATGATGAACCTCCAAAGAAGAAGGCTAGGGCAGAAAGTGATAGTGATGATGTCTCATCAAGTGAAGAAGAGTATGTTCTGATCTCTTCTCTCACAGGTACAATCTCCCATGGTTGTAATGATTGGTTAATTGATAGCGGGGCATCCAAACACATGACTGGATTCAAAGAATCTTTTGTGAACCTATCTGAACATGAATCACCCCATAAGGTGAAACTTGGGGATGATTATCAATACCCAATCAAAGGAAGTGGCGAAGCCTCCTACAACTTAGGTTCTGGAAAATCATTGAAGATGAAGGAAGTAATTTATGTACCTGGGCTCAAGAAGAACTTACTCTCCATTTCTGCATTAGATGCAAAAGGTATGAGGGTTGCATTTGTGGATGGTCAAGTCCTAATGTGGCCAAAGGGAAAGACCATAGATGATGCAGTAATGATTGGAAATCAAGAGGGAGGTTTGTACAATTTGAAGGGACAACTTGAACATGCCATGGTGACATAAATACAAAGATTCATCCATAGTCATGGATCACATAGAGGTATGTATAATTTGTTTTTGCAAAAATTAACTAATGAGTTATGTAGGTCATTGAAGAGAACAAGAACACATTGCTAGCAAATATGGTGACCAGGTATGTGTTTCTTATATCATAGGATCTTATACTATTGTTTGATAATGATTATTCATGAAGTCATAGGTTTGAATAAGTCATGGTTGTATGCATATTATATTTCTTACCATAATTGATGATATGACTAACCAGAAGAATCATGAAGGAATAGGTTTGAATAATCACAGGTTTTATGCATTTTATATCTCTTATCTTGATTGATGATTCAACTAACCTGAAGAGTCATAGGTTTGAGTAATTACAGGTTTAGACATGTTATGTTTCTTATGATTTGACTAACCATAAGAATCCTACATAAACCTTGAATGCTAATACTTATTATTTCTGTTTGAAATGATCATGACTATACATGCTTGAGATTATTGTGTTTTAATATTATACTAATGAATGTATGATTTTATATGAGATCACAAGGATAACAAAATCATGATACTAATAAGCATGCATAGGGACCAAGGATGAATATGAGTTCAAGAACAGGTAATCCAGGAAGCAAAGATCAAGAGGGAGCACACTCCAGTTGTTCCTACAAGAAAGCAAAGGAACACACTTCAGTAGTTTATGCAAGGATGCAGATATTCAGAGGGAGTTGACCATCTTTCCACAACAGAAAGGTGTAGAAGAAACAACTTCATATTAGGACTCCAGCAGCTCCTGTAAGGAAGCAAAGACTCAGAGGGAGTCCACCCAATGAACAAACAAAGATAAGTATTTTAATTTCTTGCATATTTGTCTGTTTAAATAAAATTGTTCAATGATGTATATGCTCATGATCCTAGACTTAGGATATGTATTGTGCATATTAGAATAATTGCATTGATGAACAGTATGCTACTAATATACATGGGTAAGTGGCCTATGGCACTGTACAACATTCCATTGCTACTTATCTAGAATGAAACCTCTTTGCTGACATGTTGGGAGGTGTGCACACTCTTAACAATGTTCTGGTAGAGATTGGAAGGCATCTAGAAAGTTATGGAATATGGATAAATGTTGTATTGAAGCATTGGCTAAGATAATTGCATGACTGTATGGCATATTTCTTTATGTGTAAGAATTTGTTCTAAAAACTATGAGATGTTTTCTAATCATGCAATTTAACTTGTTGTGTAGGAAAGATCGTATGCCATCTCCTACAAAAGAAGAACTACAACATTTGTTCCAGCAACAAAGATATCTATTGAAGATATTGAAGATATTGAAGTTCCCAGGATCTGGGATGAAGAAATGAAATGCCATGATCCGTCGATCATGAAGAACGATGTTTGGGATGTAGTCCCAAGACCTGAAGGGAAGTTTGTTATGACTTCCAGATGAAACTATCAGATCAAGCATGTTGCAGATGGCAGCATAGAGAAATATAAAAGTGATGAAATAGAAGATACACCAGATGGTTTCAAGACAGCTTTCTTGAATAGTTGTATGCAGATAACCTGTTTGTTACAGGTGAAGATAGATTGATTTCCGACATGCAGCGGAAGCTTACTGCTAAGTTCGAGATGAAGAACTTGGGGTTGCTGCACTATTTGTTTTTGGCATGGAGGTGTCGCAGAGTGATGGAATCTTCCTTGGACAAGGGAAGTATGCAGTAGAGATCCTGAAGAGGTTTGGGATGATGGACTACAAGGCTATGGCCACACCTATGGCATCGAATCTGAAGCTTCTATGAGATGCTTCATCTGGGCCGGTTGATGTCTCTTTGTATCGTCAGATGATTGGGTCCTTGATGTACCTGACGAACACAAGACCAGACACTTACTTTGCTGTGAACACATTGAGCCAATTCCTGACGGATCCGAGGAGTGTTCACCTGGTTGCTGTAAAGCATGTTCTGAGGTACCTGAAGGGTACAGTGGATTATGGGCTCAGATATGAGGCAAATCAGAAGTTTAACCTGCAGGGTTATGTTGATTCAGATTGGGCTGGCAGTGCTGCAGATAGGAAGAGCACATCTGGGTGTTGCTTCAGTATGAGCTCAGGTGTGATCTCTTGGTTTAGCAGGAAGCAATCCTGCGTAGCACTGAGTACAGCTGAGGCAGAGTATGTTGCAGCCTGTTCAGCTAGTTGTGAGGCAGTATTGCTACGGAAGCTACTGTCTGAGTTATTTGATCTCCCGTTGGAAGCTACTGGTATCTTCTGTGATAACCAGAGTTGTGTGAAGCTGTCCGAGAACCCACTGTTTCATGACAGGTCGAAACACATAGAGATCAAATACCACTATATCAGGAATATGGTGAAGAGAAGAGCTGTGAAGCTCCTGTATGTTGCGACGGACAAGCAGATTGCAGATGTGCTGACGAAGCCACTAGCCAGGGTGAAGTTCGAGTACTTCAGAGAGAGGCTTGGCTTTACTCAGATCGAGGACACTTCGAGGAAGAAGTGATGGACACATTTGCTGAAGCCATTCCAAGCATGTTGGAAGGAGGATCCTTCACATGGCTGTGGATGTAAGCGCTGGATGATGAACATCAGGATGATGTTCTAGTTTCTGCTGGATATGATCAGTTGGATCATTTTATGTATGTATGTACGCATCATGTTGGATGCTGGATATGATCAGTTGGATCATTTTATGTATGTATTTTATATGCATCATGTTGGATGCTTGGACCATGTATCTGTATATGTATCAGGTGGATACATTGTATGATCAGGTGGATCATGTATGGTGATATATATCATATGTTTTGTATTTGTATCAGGTGGATACATTGATGATCAGGAGGATCATGTATGATGATATGTATCAGGTAGATACTTAGCATGCAGCAGGATGTTGCATTGATGATCAGGAGGATCATGTATGATGATATGTATCAGGTAGATACTTGGCATGCAGCAGGATGTTGCATTGATGATCAGGAGGATCATGTATGATGATATGTATCAGGTAGATACTTGGCATGCAGCAGGATGTTGCATTGATGATTAGGAGGATCATGTATGATGATATGTATCAGGTAGATACTTGGTATGTAGCATGATGTTGCATTGATGATCAGGATGATCGTAGATGACGAGCTTCAGGATGTTGCTCCAGATGACATGCAGCAGGATGTTGCATTGATGATCAGGATGATCGTAGATGGCGAGCTTCAGGATGTTGCTCCAGATGACAAGCAGCAGGATGTTGCAGTGACGATCAGGATGAGCATAGATGACGAGCTTCAGGATGTTGCTCCAGATGACATGCAGCAGGACGTTGCAGTGATGATGATCAGGATGATCATGGATACATCAGGATGATGTATGGTGAGTATCAGGTTGATACTCTGTGGCCGTGGATCAGGTTGTGCAGATGAGCATGTAATTCGTTTCCCTGGGAGATTTGCAGATGGTCTTGCGAGGTTTTGCCTATGGCATGTAATTCGTTGCCCTGGGACATCTGGCAAATGCTCTTTTGAGGTTTTTCTCTGGGAGGACATGTAATTCGGTGCCCTGGGAGATCTGCAGATAGTCTTTCGAGGTTTTGCCTATGGCATGTAATTCGGTTCCCTGGGATATCTGGAAGATGCTCTTTCGAGGTTTTGTCCTATGGCATGTAATTCGGTGCCCTGGGAGATTTGCAGATGGTCTTTCGAGGTTTTGCCTATGGCATGTAATTCGGTTCCCTGGGACATCTGGCAAATGCTCTTTCGAGGTTTTGCCATGACCACATGTAATTCGTTGCCCTGGGAGATCTGCAGATAGTCTTTCAAGGTTTTGCCTATGGCATGTAATTCGGTTCCCTGGGATATCTGGCAGATGCTCTTGCGAGGTTTTGTGGTGAGGTCACATGTAATTCGGTGCCCTGGGAGATCCTATAGGTAGAGCTGTGTGCTCGTAACAGCCTGGGATGCTCTTTCGAGGTTTTGTGACGTACGTAAAAGTCCTGAGGATTCCACAGTATGGCCAGTGATGATGAAGACCTGCAGGTGGTGGGCCTACATCCAGTATGAAAAAGGACTGGCTCTGTAGAACTTCCTATGACGAGTAGAGACAGAGATCGGACGAGATAGCAGCAGCAGTGACGATGACGATGACGATGCATCGATGACAATGATCCAGAGAAGAAGTCTTGTCTAGCAGATCTGTGTCGAGAAATACCTTCCTAGTTAAGAGGGAGTGTTGATGTATATGTAACTTCGGAATGTATTTCATCTGTATATTATATTTATATTTATTGTACCCTTATAAGAGAAGTGTTATTCCTCTATAAGGAAGTGTCGTCATGTGGATTGACAAGTGTCGCAAGTGTGTGTACTTGCCAATGGGTTATTAGACCACCTTATGGGGTCGGACCTAATTAATATATAATATAATGTGGATGTACTCAAGTAGACAAGTCGGCCCCAGTAGGTCACTGGGCAAAAAGGTGAGTATAAATAGAGATAGGAGATCTCTATTTTACTCACTCGGAAAAGTATCTATCTCTCTCTCTGAAAAGTGGCGCACTAGTGAGGAGGAGGAGGATCATCTTCTAGGAGACTATCTCTGTATTATTTGGTTGTATTTTGGTTGAGCCATTGCTCTCTCTATCTCTGAGGAAGTTGTGGGGTTTTTCACCTTAGGGTTTTCCCCACGGAAACTCTGTGTCTCTTGTCTCTATGCTTTTGATTCTTGTGATGCTTGTGATGCTTGTGATGCATTGATATACTGTAGATGTTATTCTCTCAGCAAAGATCCTATAGTATTGTGATTTAATACTAAAAATTTAACAGCTTGTTCATAAGATATTTGATCGCTGAGTGGTCAATACAGATAAAACTTTGGTATCCTGTAATGTAATGCCTGAATTTGTTGATTGCATGTATGACTGCCATAAATTCCTTCTCTGTGACTGTGTAGTTGAGTTCTTCCCCAGCCAAATTTTTGCTTATATAGTATATGGCATAGGGTTTCTTGTCTTGTTCTTGCCCAAGCACAGATCTGATTGCTTTACCTGATGCATCGGTGTGAATGTGAAATGGAATTTCCCAGTTTGGTCCTTGAAGTATTGGTGCTGTGATGGTTTTCTGTTTAAGACTTTCAAAGGATGACATGCAGTTGCTTGTCCATATGAACTCATTGTCTTTTGTGAGAAGTTGAAACATGGGGGCAGCAATTCTGCTATAATTCTCAATAAACCTCTTGTAGTACCCTGTATGTCCAAGGAAGCTTCTCACATCTATTTGTTTGATAGGTGGGGGAAGTGTCTTGATTACTGATACTTTGGCTTGATCCACCTCTATACCTCTCTGTGATATATGATGTCCTAGAACAATTCCTTCTTCCATTAACATCCTGCATTTGTCATTGCTAAGGCACAAGCTCATCTCAATACATTTTTTCAATATTAATTCAAGGTTTCCCAATGCCTGGTCAAAGCTCTGTCCATAAGGTGTGAAATGATCCATGAATACTTCCATTTTGTTATTCATAAAATTGGAGAAAATATTTAGTATGGCTCTTTGAAATGTTGTTGGGGCGTTACATAGACCAAAGGGTAAGACCCTATAGGCATAAGTTCCCCATGGGCATGTGAAGGTCATCTTATCTTGATCAGCTGGGTGTATTAAAATTTGGTTTTAACCACTGAAACCATCTAGGAATGAAAAGTACTTGTTTCCAGATAATGTATCCAGCACCTGGTCTATAAATGGAAGTGGAAAATGATCCTTCTTTGTTGCTTTATTTAGCTCCATGTAGTCCACACAAACTCTCGATGATCGGCAACCTATGTAAGCGTCCGCAGTTGCTAACCAAGGTCTACCCAGGATAATTGGATAGCCACTAAGTTTGCTTTTTATTTCGATTGTTATAAAATCAGCTGGGTATTCCCAGGACTCGATATTTATCATGATGTCTTCTAGCATTCCTTCGGGCTTCACAGTGGATGTGTCTGCTAGTTGGAGTACTGTTGTAGTTGGTCTTACCATTGATTGGAGTCCTAGTTATAACATGGTTTCTTTAGTCATGACATTGATCGCAGTTCCTAGATCGATTAAGCTTTTATTTATTTGCTTGTTATTTATGGTGACACTTACTACAGGACTACCAAAATCAAGATATTTAGGATTTATTATGACACCTAACATCAAATCGGCCAATTGTTCCACTACATTAATAGTTGGTGGGTCACGCTTCCTTCTTCCTGGCTTCTTTAGGCAATTCTCTCTAATGAATTTGTTGCAAATGGGCACATCCCTTATGGCTTGTAAGATTGGGATTTGGATGTTTAAGTGTTCGAATTTGTTTAAGATTATACTCTCTTCCTCTTCTTTTGTATTCCGAACAAGTTTTTCTGGAAATGGAGGGTTTCTAGTTTGTGTTATTGGTATAATTTCTTCCTCGGGAGGTTTTGGTTCATCAGGATACTGAACATAGGGTTCTGATGTGTGGTCCCGAGCTTCAAGTACAGGTTGTTGGATGTTGTGTGGGGGTGTATTTTGCAACATTTTTCCAGATCGTAGGTTTATTTCATTTATTTCTATGGTGTCTACAACATAAGTTGGGAATTGTGTGATATGAGTGTTGTAAGCCTGTTGCTGTTGTGGGGGCATGTTATTATTAGGATTTGGAATTGCTTGCGCTAGAATAGGTGGAGGTTTGGGGGGTGGTTGAGGTTGTGGGGGTGCCATAATGAGTGGCTGTTGTAATGGCGCCCTCCAATTTGATGGATGTGGGTACTGCTTTGCATAGTTTGTGGTGGATGGAAACGGTGGGGGGTATTGAGGATAAGATGGTGGATAATATGGCTATTGATAGGATGGTTGATATGTTTGCTGGTTTTGGTGCCATTGGTTTTGATTTGGCTGTGCTTTCCATGGAGTCGGTGCAGAGTTCTAATTTGGATGTCCTTGATTATATTAAGTTTGATTGCTCTGCTAATATGGCCTAGCAAAATTATTCCTCCTCTGATTTATAAAACAGAGCTGTTCTACAGTTCCTTCAGCTGCTGGTTCTTGAATGGCTGCCTTACATGAGGGTAAGAGGGGACATTTATTAGTGGAATGGTCATCAGTGCAGAGACCACATACTTCTATTGTGCTTAAGGTGCACTGCCCCTTCTCATGCTTCTTCCTACAACGAGGTCAAAATACTGCCAAGGCTTGGTTAATTTCATCCTGTCTCTTTTTTATTTGAAGAGCATCAAGTTGCATGGATAGGGATTGCAGTATGTCAGTTTTCATGTCATCCAACAGGTTTCCTAAATCATATTTTGTAAGTGAGGATGATGATCCACTGGTGGTTGTATGTGTATCCCTCGTTCCATTCTTAGTTTTCCTAGATCTTGAGTAGTTTTTGAAGATTTGCAGGATCTAGTCAAAAGATTTTTGGAATATGTCTCCATCTCCAAGGAGATTTAAGACTTCAAAATTCTCCTCTTTTACACCCCTAAGAAGGACAAGCTTTAGCGATTCAAGATCCAATGTGCAATGGCTGGCTCATTTGTAGCTGAGTTGAAATCTTTGGGCATAATCTTCTAATGACTCTCTATCTCCTTGTTGCATCCTAAAGATTTCATCCCTAGTATCTTTGGCCTTGCAGTAGTCCCTATATTTTTCTAAGAATGACTGTTTCATTTGATCCTAGCTAAAGATACTATTTCCTTCAAGGCTCATGAACCACTAAAGTGATAGGTCTTTTAGTGTGGAAGGAAAAAGCATAAGCTTTTGTGCATCAGTAGTGTAATCAAATGATCTGCAAACTACCTCAAATTCAAACAGGAATGTGTCAGGATCCTCTGAAGTCAACCCATGAAAGTTTGGTAGATTATTAGGATTGATGTTCTTCATTCTAGCATCTCCGAGAGGTATGCTAATGGGAAAAGTGAAAAGCTCCCTAGGTTCTTCCTCTTCATTTTCCATTGAGGTGTTTGAGCTGGAACTGGTAGTGAAGTTGCTTCTGTTTGGATCGTATGTGGAGTCAGTCTCGTTTTTAGAGTGTAGAAATTCAAACTGAGAATGGTCAGAACTGTTATTACCGTTGTTGCTCATGGAATGCTTGGGCAGAAAGCGGCCAAACCTATCCCTTTCCCGACGAGGCATTCATTGGTAGAAGATATTTATGTTTTTGTTTTATGTAATTTTTGTTTCCTTTTTGTGGTTTTTAGGTGATGTCTCCTAAAATATTTAGCACCTTCCTGGAAACGGCACCAAAAAGTGGTGAGCTCCTAATATGGATGCCTAATGAGGGTAGCTTATACCAAGAGCCTATTTTAAATGTCAACCCGGGGAACGTACAAACTTGAGAGATGCATGCACTGTCTGTGCTCTTTATAGGATAATCTCTTGTCACAGTTAAAGGGCGGTATCGATGTTCTAAATATTGTCTACTAAATGTGAAGGTTGTCTACTAAATGTGAAGGTTGTCTACTTAATGTGAAAACTGATTATTCTACGAAATTGAATACTGGAAAGCAATGAATCTGATTAAAAGAGTAAAGTGTTGAAAGCAGTAAATATGTTCTGAGAAGTAAAGCAGGGAATCTATTCTAAGTAATTAAAATGCTGAAGTAATTTAGATGCTGATCTGTTCTAAGAAATAAAGATACAGAGACAGTAAATCTATTTGAAATAACTAAACTGCTGAAATAACTAAATGCTGAGAATGAAAATACCATAACAGAGCTATTTTACTATTGGGGAAACGAACTCTGTAACTACTATCTGCGCATACAATTTGAGTCTTGATCTATCTTACTCTACCAATCTAGAATTGAAATACGATCATTCTATGCTTACCCATCTTCTACTAAGAAGTTAAAAGAAACTAATCACGATGAGAAATTGCAGTGAACTCCAGATCTAACCATGACATTGAAAGCTAAGCTATTACACATGTAATCGTGGATAAAAATATACGTTGCAAGAAAGAACCTACAGGACTACTGAAATCGTTTTACTGTACTACGGAATGCATTCTAAACTACTACAGAAAACGATGACTCGTTCAACGCTACCATATATCATAGAACTGTTCATCAATGTAAAACGCATACTTGGAAAAATACCTGCAAATAGGAATCTCCGGACCTACGTGTTGGAGGGGCCCTCCCCAACCCATACTCAGGAGAGAATAAAAACTCATAAATGCTTGGTGGAATTAATCATCAATCTTTCATTAATATGTAAAATCCATGTCAAAATAGAAGTCTGTACTTCAGTATCTCAGTAGTGCAGAAAACGTTAGCAATAATGTCTTTCACAAAAATAACAGGAGGGGCCTCTCGCTACCCGAGAGGTCCATATTTATATGATTTAACTCTAATCCTAATTGATTGTCAAAGTGTCGATTCATCTTGAAAGCGGGAGTGTGTCCCCTATAAATCAGTAAATAGGGCACCAAGCTTGGTGATCCTTTAGTCTTCTACACGTCCTTCCTTTAATAAACCTGAACCTGCTCAATCATGCTTGGTTTCCATATAATCAGTTTAATTGATACGCATTCTAACATACAAGATTAATCATAAAAACAATTGCATTCAATCATTAAAGTAAAACGCTTTTCCCACAATCGAGTGCATTTCGTTACCATTGCTTGAGCTGGATTGTGGAAAAAGGGTTATCAAAATACCTGAAAAATGGACCCATCAAGTGCGGCATCTCATCTAAGGTATGGATAAAAGCATGGACCCACTCTTCTCTGGGTCCCACTACCCATAATCGTTGGAATTCCATCACATGATCACTAGGATTATTCCGGCCATCATACTTGCTAGTGTGATAAACCTCAGTATCGCCGAACCAAACCATCATCAACCTTTGACACTGTGACCAATCATCAATGGATTTCTTGTGTGTCTCCCACTAGCATGCTGGAGCAGCCTTCAGTGCTTCCTCCAATGCCAGCAATCGCTGTGGTTCTGAGACTCGTTCTTCAAATTCCATCAAAAAGTTGGTTAAGCCAGGGAACCCCTTATGGACTGGCAGTGTAACCGTTTCTGTCGCAACACGACATAAAGATTGCGTAATAAAGCCACATTTTTGGAGTGACACTTCGTGCAAGCAGTTGTGCCAATGTTCTAATGCATCATCAGAGTCGGAAGATGAAGAGCTCTTGCTGCACCATCCCAGCTCACCGTTGGCAGTAGGATGAATATAGTCTTGAGAAGTATTGAATGCATGGTCCCATCTAGTGGGATTGTCATCTTTTACAGGCTCAATGTATCAGCGTCCTTCAGCCGGATCCAATGGGGCTATGAATCTGAGATCGCGATTCTCAAAGGTCATCATGCGCCACTTGAAGTTGATTACAGCTCCACTATCGTTAGCCCATCCAATCCTCAATAGCGCAAGATAGGAGCTTCCTCCCTCAACAAATTCAATGACATCAAAGTCAGCATAATTCTTCATGCCCTCAATATCGACTGTTAGCCGCGGAACTCGCCCAATGGGTGTTACTTTCGCATGGTTAGCCAACCGAAGTTGCACAGGAGACCAGCTCAATGGGGGACTCCCCATTTTCTGCCATGCTTGCTTGGTTAAGATGTTAACATTTGAACCAAGATCAAGAATAACTAAATCGACATCATAGTTACCAATATGGATGTTCATTCTCATCTCCTTGCTAGTCTTCCATCACTGTAGAGAGTTTACTACCAACTCCTTCCGT
This sequence comes from Larix kaempferi, assembly GCA_027924585.1. Lineage (NCBI taxonomy): Eukaryota > Viridiplantae > Streptophyta > Pinopsida > Pinales > Pinaceae > Larix > Larix kaempferi. The sequence goes on from BSBM01001622.1 coordinate 232,328, forward strand.
CCTTTTGGAAATCGCTGCAACCATCCCTCAATCTCAACCAGGGCACCTGAATCCCGAGCCAATAATAGATAGCTCTGAAGAAAACTTTGAAATGTTCACGATGGTGTCGATGGATCGCCCTCCAATGCAGTGTCAAAGACAGGTGGCATGTCGCAAACGATAGCCTTACCACAGTCTTTCTCCAAGGTGTGACGCACCTGAAGGAAGGCCTCCCATTGAGCATCGATGTCAAATGGTACCATCTTTTGGCCTGCCAACCGAATCATCGGTCGTGAACTATCTTCCCCAGTCGTTTTGCCTCCACAAGTTACAATAGCCACCGAAGCATCTTGTGGTCACGGTTCTGCAGAAATTGTCACAATATTTACACCCTGCATCTGAGTCTGCTACAAATTCCCCTGTGTGTTCACATATGGATTTGTGTTCTGATTCGGTCGTGGGGGTTGGTTCTGTACTGGTTGCTGTACTTGGTTCTGGACTGGTTGTTGTACTTGGTTCTGGGCTGTTTGCTGCGGCTGGGACTGATTCTGTATCTGTGGAGTGTTCCCAGCTTGCCATCGTGCAATCAAGTGTGGACAATTCTCAACTATATGATCATTAACAAAACAAAATGTACACTGATACTGTAGTAGTGGACAGTCTCACTGATAATGCCCCCACGCTGCATAGTGATAGCATTGAATAGGTCCATGGCCACCTCATCCTCCTTTGTGACCAAATCCTCTACCACATCCTCCCCGGTATCCTCCTCGGAATCCGCCCTACTATTGGTACTGCAGCTGCATAGGATTCTGTGGCATGCCTTGCCCCTGCTGTGCATATTGCGGTTGCTGGACGTACTATGGCTATTGTGGAGCCAATTTCATTGGAGTGTATTGCGGCACGAACTACTGTGGTTTTTGCTGAGGTACAAACTGCATCTGCAGTTGAGGTAGTGGCTGAGCTACGTACGGTTGCAGTTGTGGTTGTTGTATGGAATGATGATCATCCTTGACATAGAATATATCACACATTCTTTCTTGTAGAAACCCATATGCATGGCAATCTTTGTCATCATGACCCATCGACTTGCAAAATGTGCAATAAATATTTCTCAAGGTTGTGACCATTTTCTGCATATAAGGGCAATTGTCGTGACTGTGCCCATACACTTGGAAAATGCGACACCACGGCATGCTACTGCCATTCAACGGGTTTGGTGCACCTGACACCAAATAATTGCAGAAATATGGGCAATTGTCCTTCATATTCCCTTCTCCTCAGCATCATGTACACCATACGTCATCGCGGTATTCCTTGTTCTTTTTCAAATATTGCAACTGTATAGTCAAGTTAGCGAGTTGTGTCTATATCTGCGACATCCCAGCTGCATTATCCCCAATCGGTGATGCCTCCAATAGCATTGCAATCTCTAGAGCTTCGCTGGGTGTCGAGATGTTTTACTGCATCAACGGCAGCCGAATGTGCGGGAGCAATGCCGCAATAAACCATTCTTTATGTTGGACAGTGCTCATATCAAAACTAACTCGTGCCATTAGCGTCTTGAAATGCTGATCAAAGTCCCACACAGACTCATTGGGATACTGCTTAATTTCCTTAATCTCTGTAATGTACTGTGCTTCAGATTTAGGATTCCAGAATTTCGCGATCAGTCCCATGCGGATTTTATCCAATGACTTTACCAGGGTACCGACAGGAACCTGTGTAAACTTCATAAACCAATCCAAGGCGTGACCCCGAAGAGTTGTCGCCAGTTTCCCTTTCTTCTCATTATCATCAGTGACTTGTTTTACTGTCTATATGGACTCACATAAAAACCAGTACTGTTTAGGGTTGTCAGTTCCATTACCATGGAACAATGGTAACTTAGTATCATTGCCCGCCATGCCGGGCTTCCTTCCTCGAGTTGCTGAACTACTAGCAGGTAACTTTTGTTGAATTAATGAACTCGGGGGTGTCGAAGTGGTATTCCTTACTATTTGTGAGATAGTGAGAGGAGGTGTGGGTACGTTGGTGTCGGGGTTTGGTGCTACTTCTATCCTAGGTATAGCCTAGCTATCCCTGTCAAGACTGTGAGGTCGCTTTGTCCAATGTGGTCTTCCTTCGTGGTTTTGCGGTTCGATCGTAGCAGGACCTTCTCCTGTCCCATGCCTCTTCTCCTGTCAAAACCTCGCTCCTCCTCTTGTAAGACCACTTTCTTCCTTGGCTTCACTCACAGTCTCCTCATGGTATGCACCCATCTAACCATTACCGTTCAATGTACCGTTCCCCAACAGCCGCGGTACCCATGGCCTTTTCCCACCAGGCTATCTACTGATCAAGATGCATCTTCAATATACCCTTTTCATAGATTAGCATCTTAATTGACAGTTGGAGTGACAACAGAAACCTTCCCCTTGGTCCGCAGAAGAAATATCTTTCAGCTTCACTATAGGATTTCTACATGTCAACTGCAAATTTAGTTATATATCCCTCCAAGGTGCTATCGAGCCAAACTTAGACAGCCCGCGATGCCTTGTTATCGACTTCCTGTAGCTCCTGAATCAATTCCGGGGTCCAAGCCGTCGGCTCACCACCGTGGAAATTCCTCTTCTGGAAGGTCAGCTTTGACAACCATTCGTACACGATGACTGGCAATTCACAGAAAAAACCATTCATGTGGACCGTCGTGAATATACTTTCCCACCCAATGATCTACTGTCAGTCGCGTGTTCCATCTTTCTTCTTCAGCAACTCCCACAACTTCCGATCAAACCAGCTCTGTACCTCTGGCTTCGTCAGGTGCCACAACATGTCCTCCTTTCACTCTTAACACGGTCCCGACAACGGAACCATTTGTTGACGAACACGACTCCATTCGACAAGGGTTCCACTTCATTGTCGACACATGCCAGAGTCTCCCTTGGCACCGGCCCGAGCAGGTTATATCCCACCCAGCAACACTTGCAGAGCAGATGAGGTCTCACCCGAGGCGTCCAGGAAGAGCAGACAGAACCATGTTTCAGCCGAGGAAGGAGGAGGTTTGTGGCTATATGAACTAAGTCTATTGCAACATTAAACAGGGATCTCAAACATTTGACATGTATTCATAACGCATTATTCGATAGCAGCATTCATTATCACAGCAGTAGTAACAGTAAAGCAACAATGCATCAAGGAAACATAGCATTATTCATGAAGTGCGACATTGCATTACCATAAACAAACAGAAAGAACCGAGGAATTGCACCAAAACATTTTCATCATATCATATTATCACTGCAAAACCTTAGATACAATATCTCCTCCAAGATTAGGTCTCGGTAATATCTCACAGATCTACAAAAACAACCCAAACATGTGCATCTCTTTTCCTTCTCTTTCTCTCCAATAACTACGACTCCTATCTATATATAGGATTCCGCCATTAAAATGCTTTTCCACTTACTAACTACTTCCTAATGGACATTTGGACAAGTGACCCAATATCTAACTAACTTGGTACAAAACTGACCAAAAACCCGCATTCTGCGGTATAACTGACTCAACATTACATAATATGTGGTCCAAATGTCCCAAAACCCACATTCTGCAGTACAATTGACCCAAAATACATAACTAATCTTCCGCTCATCGCCATTCGTGTCATCTTCTCGCCACTTGCGCCATCTTTTGCCTTGTCGCAGCATTAGAGATGCTACGATAACACTCTACCAAACCGCCTGCCAACAAAATTTATTTTCTTGGGAAGAAACTATTAAATAAGGTTTTCGTGAAAATGCAAATTATGTGGATGACCATAACACTATCACGTTTATTGATGAAGAAACGCTCGTGTGTTTTTGGCCATTAGAAGTTATTTAGACCTGCACCAAACATATTAATTGCTCAGGAATTTTTTAACATTGAAGAAATGTGTGCATGTTATAGTTGTAAGTAACACTAGCACATTTTTGCTCTGCAAAAACTCAGCAGAATACTCTGCCTATTTCATACCCGAATTTTGTGTTTTGTCTCCCCAACAATGATGCAAAAAAAATTGATACTCTATGTTCACACTCAGCAATCAGGACAATTGAGGAAGCTTGATACTCTATGTTCACAATCAACAAGCTTGAAGAGGATTCTACGGTTAGCATTGGGAATTGAGGATTCTACATTCACAATTAGCAAGATTCAAGAGGATTCTACATTCATAATTTCAAGCAAGCTTGATAAATCTAAATGAACACAATTGAAGAAGAATCTACATTCACTATTGAGCAAGCTTGAAGAACCTATATTCACAAATGAAGAATATTTTATATTCACAAGTGACGTAGAAGTTACTTTCACATTTGAGCAAGCTTGAGGAATGTATATTAACAATTGAGGAACTATCTGTATTCACAATTGAGGAAGTATCTATATTCACATTTGAGAAAGAATTTGGATCTTTCAATAGTTGAGCACACCTATAGAATCTATTTTCGTAGTATTGCTCATTGTGGTCACGGGGAGTTCACATAATCGAACAAGGAAATCATAAAGGAAAGGGAATCCTCAAGAAACCATGGAATAATTTAGAGAAAAGAAATATTGGATCTATGGAATCGAATGTATTCCATGGAAAATCATCCAATTCCAATTGTAGATGATGCCATGGTCGTTTCTACCTACCCACGACAAGAAAAATGGAAAAATTCACTTGACGGGCCCTCAATTTCAATTCCCACATCAAACGTAGGTGCTCATCGGGGATTGTTTCAATTCCCACATCAAGTCAACCTCAAACTATGGTAGTGAATGACTTGTTGGGTAGTGGTTATACAAGCGACAAAGTTAGGGAGGCATTGAATGAAGGATTTACAATGGAAGAAGCAAATGTTATGGATACCATCCAAGAGAAATTCCAATTTCCCACATCCAACTACCAACAAGAGAATGAAAGACAAGAGGCTCCTATTGAAATGCTAGAGCGTCCTGGTGATGTTGTACATTTTCCAGTTCCAACACCCTTACCTCTATTAGCAACTACACATCAAAGAACTCCAAAATGTATACAGGTTGATGAAAATATCATTAGTTCACTTGAAGGTACGTTGTCTAAATGTGCTATTGCTTATCAAACTTGACATATACTTGATAACTTTTTTTATTCTAAATGTGATGGGGACAAGTGCAAATTAATTTTATCATTGTTAAAATCTAGGTCTATGGTAAGACACTAGGGCACTTCATTTTCTTAAACCTACCTCCAAAATTATTAATTTGAATGTGAAGACAGTTCGTAGGTATTGTGTTAGAATAGAACAACTTGAAATCAATCAAACAGATGTTTGGGCCTTCATTGGTAGGTTGCTAGGCTCTGATATGAAGCTCATTGATGCGGTAAAGGGATTAGTGTTGAAATATTGTAACTTCGAAGAATATTCTATTTGTACTTTATTATTATTCGGAGATGTTTTATCCCACCTTCGGGATATATTTATTATATATAATAATGTAAATTCATTGAGGTAAAACCTCCCATGTAAGTTGGGGCATTAGTTCCCCTAGAGTCAGTTGTAATGGGGTGTTTAAGTCCCCTAGAGAAGTCGACCTGGTTAGTAATTGGTCATTTAGTTATGGGGCCGACCTAGCTAGGTAAAATGTCAAGTGAGAGATAAAGTATCAATAGAGGAGGTGTGCTCCTCATTTAGACACACACTCACTTGTGGATTGCACATAGGAGAGAGAGAGAGAGATATCTGCGAAGAAGAAGGAGCTCTTGTTTGGGGAGTTCATCTTTGTACTTTTGATCATCTATATTGAGGAAGTTTTGTTAGGTTTTCTACCCCATGAGGGTTTCCCAGGATAAATATTTGTCTATCTTGTGATTGTGTTTCTTTCAGTGATCCTTATTATGCTCTTGTTGTGAATTTTATGCTAATCTTACCATGGTATAAGAGCTAGCCTAAATAGGACATCTTTCACAAGGTGAAAATCTCTCTCTTCTTCCTCCGGTGAGAAATTAGGGTTTTTGCAAAAGTGTAATTTTTGTAATCTGATTGCATAGAAAGGTGGGCCTCTCCAAAAGTGAAATTCTGAGCCCAAGATCAAAGTTTTTGAGTGGGTAGAACCCTGGGATAAGTCAAACCCTAGTTTGACTTTTGGACCAGAAAAAAGAAGAAAACTGGTAAACCACTAAACCATAAAACTGCTACAGATTCGAATTTCACAGGTCAAGTTTCAAAGATAAAAATTTTGGATTTCCAGAAACCAAGTGTACCAATCAACTCACCTCAGTTAAGCACATCTCCTGGTAAGGCTAGTTTTTCATTTTGAGAATTTTCATTTTTTGGTGACCTCCTCGATAAGATGGCCCCAAGCACTAAGCTTGAGGATAATCTAGAAAGCATAGAGAATTTTCGAGCATGGAAATATAGGATTCGCCTCATTCTCGAAGAGAATGATCTTTCCAAGTACATCAAGGATGAAGTTGCAGAGCATGCCGAAGATGAAGCTAAGGAAAAGCACAAGAAGGACCTAATTAGGGAAAAGAGAATCATTACTTCCTCAAGTGTCATCCAAGAAGACCCCAAAGGAGATGTATGATTCCCTAGCCAGAATGTATGAAGGGAATAACATCAATAGGAAGATGAATTTGAGAGCTCAATTGAAGAGCACCAAGATGAGCCAAGGAGAATCTATCCAAGACTACTTCACAAGGGTCTTCCAGTTCAAGGAGAAACTAGAAGCCATTGGATACTCCCTTGATGATGATGAACTAGTTATGACTGCTCTCAATGGTCTCACTAGACCTTGGGATTCATTCATCTAGACTATGTGTGCCAGAAAGCAAAGCATGAAGTTTGACATTCTATGGGAAGATTGCATCCAAAAAGAGGCTAGAATAGCCAATAGAGAAGCTCTAATTAAATAATATTATCAAGCCCTAGCCACCCATACCAATAGAAGAAGAGGGAAATCTAACTTCAAGAAGGAAAGCCACAAGAAGTCTCAACCTCCCAGGAAGTTCCAAAAGAGAAGAGGAAACAATTCAAGAAGAGACTACTCTTATTTCCAGTGTTTCAATTGTAACAAGATAGGACACATTACCAGAAATTGTCCATTAAAGAAATAAGAGTACAAGAAAGGAGACAACCTCAAAAGACATCATGCACACCTAGCCAAAGACAATGAAGAATAATCAGAAGATGAAGAACCTCCCAAGAAGCAAGCAAAGGAAGAAGTCAAAGAATATGTCTTGTGATAGTGGTGCCTCAAAGCACATGATAGGTCAGAACAAGAATCTCTCTAATTTAGAAGAAAAGGACTTCCCTCAGAAAGGATCTTAGGAGAAGAAAAATACAAGATTGATGATGGAGTAGAGTTCACCATCTGACATTCCAGTAATACCTGCAAGGGAACTAGGATCAAAAGAGATCCTACCAAACAAATAAAGACAAGTATTTGAATTGTCATTTCTATCACATTGTTTAAATGATAGTATCCAGTTGTATACACATTTATTTAGGATGTGTGATGGGTAAGTAGCATATGGTCCCATACAACATTCCATTGCTACTTATCTAGAGTGAAACCTCTTTGTTGACATATTGGGAGTAGTGCACACTCTTAACAATGTTCTGGTACAGATGGAAGGCATCTAGAAAGTTACCATATGAATATGGGATATGGATGAATGTTGTGGCATTGGCGAAGATAGTGTGTGTTGGGCCTGTACCAAGTGGGGCAATTTTGTGTAATTCAGATTTTGGAACTACGGAGCTGAGCATAGTTCGGGTGAAGGATTTTTGGATAAGTCAATTTTGGGATGCTACGAAGTTGTGTGCAGCGCAGTGTTGGAAGAGCTGCAAAGTTCAGTGCTACGAGGAGATAGTGTTGCGATGTGTCCAGTCTGTGGGGATCCAACAAAGCAGCGTATTGGATGGAAGACGGCATAGATTCTGGTTAGACCGTCCGCGGTCTATTTTTGGCAAAGATGCTCCAGGAGTGTTAGGTGACAGGTAAGGAGCAGAAGTGGAAGAAAGCGACTGGTCACACATGCGAAATAACCACTATGTAACCCAGTCGCACGAGACCGTTAGAGGAAGAATGGCTTGATGAAAGCGGCCTGTTAGCGTGCGCACGATAGAAAAGCCGATAGCGACGTGAAGCATGTGTGGATAACAACCATGATGGAAGGTTCGCTACCAGATGCCAGCAGTCCGGTTAAGGGGAAACCATGACAGTTTTGTAAACCTAAGGGTTTTTTCCTTTGAATTGTAAAGACATGACCTATGGGAATTATCTATAAATGAGGCATATCTTGTATGGTACACATTGTGTGCAAACAGGGCTTGATGGTTGATCTTGGGAAAATCGCAGTCATTGTAAACTTGCCAACGCCAAATTCAATCAAGTAGTTGCACACCACGTTGGGGCATACGGGCTATTACAGGAAGTTTATAAAGGGTTATGCACAGATAACTGCAGCGATGGAGAAGTTGCTGAAGAAAGATGCGTCATTCATCTGGAATGCGGAATGTGAACAAGGCTTTGATACATTAAAAGAGAAAATGGTAACTGCACCAATCCTAGTTTTTCTAGACTGGGAGAATCCGTTTCATGTCCATGTCGATGCTTCATGTATAGCATTGGGATTTGTTTTAGCACATCCAAGAGAGGGAGGTATTGACCATCCCATCACATTTTCAAGTAGGAAGCTCTCATCTACCGAGAAGAATTATACCACCACTGAGCAAGAAGGCTTAGCTATGGTCTATGCATTGCAGAAGTTCAGGCACTATTTGATTTGTGCGCACTTCTTTATGTTCACTGACCATTCTGCTTTGAAATACCTGGTCAATAAGCCAGTGTTAGGGGGGAGAATCTGTAGATGGTTATTACTCTTTCAGGAGTATGACTTTGAAATAGTGGTTTAGCCTGGCAGGTTGAACTTAGGACCTAATCATCTGTCAAGGATCAAGTTAGGAGAAGAGCCTACGATTTGTGAAGACAATCTGCCTGATGTGCCGTTGTTTGCTATCCAGATAGCTGATGATTATTATAAAGATACCATATACTTCTTGACTACTATATTGGCACCCTTAGAGTTCACTATGCAACAAAAGAAGCAACTGGTAGTGCGAGCAACAGACTTCACCATAATCGCAGGTCAGTTATACAAATAGGGACCGGATGAAGTACTACACATATGTATATTGGAGCATGAGAAGCCATTCATATTGGCTGATGCACATTCAGGAGCAGGAGGAGGTCACTACATAGGAAGAGCCACCACGCAGAAGATATTGCGGGCAGGGCTATGGTGGCCTACAATTCACAAAGATGCAAAGGAACATTGTCAGAGCTGCGATGTCGGTCAAAGGACAGGAAGGCCATCGTGAAGAGACGAGATGCCATTAAATCCACAGTTGACATTGCAGGCATTCGAGAAATGGGCCATTGATTTTGTGGGACCTATAAACCCACCAGGAAAAAGAACTGGTGCAAGGTACATTATTACTGCAACTGACTACCTCAACAGATGGGTAGAAGCGAAACCAATGAAGGACTGTAGCACAGGTATTGCCGCGCAGTTCATATTTGAAGACATCCTTACGAGGTTTGGATGCCCGAAGATCTTAATGAGTGATCAAGGCACTCATTTCCTGAACAGAACCATTGAGGTATTGACGGAAGAATTCCACATTCATCATCAGCGCAACATGCCTTACCATCCTCAGGTGAATGGAACTGTTGAAGCATTCAATAAAGTACTAGAGAACGTGCTAACTAAGGTATGTAATGTGAATCGGGATGACGAGGACCTGCGCATTCCCGCTGTGTTATGGGCATACAAGACCACATGCAAGAAGTTGACTGGCCACACACCTTTTAGGATGGCCTATGGACAGGAAGCAATAATGCCAATGGAGTACATTGTTCCCAGCTTGAGAGTAGTTGCATTCACAGACATGGCAGATTGCAACACACTAGAAGAAAGGCTTCTACACTTGGTTGGTCTGGAGGAGGATCGCTTCATTACAGGTTTCCACCAACAAGTGCAGAAGGAAAGAGAAAAAGCATGGCATCATCACCACATCAAGAACAAGTATTTTTCAGGTAGGTGATCTAGTCCTCCTGTATGATAGCAAATACATGAAGTTTCCTAGAAATTTTAAAATGGATTGGCTTGGACCATATATTGTTGTACATGTTACTAATGGTGGCGTAGCTCAGCTAGCCATATTAGTAGGAGATAATTTACTCAGCCTAGTCAATGGGAGCATACTAAAACCCTATCGGGATAGTCCTGCTTCGCAGAACTCATGATGATCAGAAAGAAGAAAATTTCTAAGTGCCAAGTACAGTTGGAATTGGGAACTAGAAATGGGGAAGAGTTTGTATGTGATATATGATAAGGAAGTGTATATACCACGCAACACTGTTAAGATGTGCCACTGCGCCAAAAAAAAAAAGTGAAAAGAGAAAAAGAAAAAAAAAGAACCACACTGTTGCGACGTTCAAAATGCAATTACAATGATGAAGATGAGCAAGGAAAGATGATAAGTTTAGAAGCAAGAAGTCAGGAAAGACGAAGTAACTGCATCGGATTAATGATGACCTGTCACGCAGTTCAACGTAACTCTCAGGAAAAGTAGTCGTTACAATGTCGGTCAGAAATATAGTCGTTATACAGTACTTTGCCAGCGACCGCTTGGGCATTTAATGCATAAATAACTGTTCAGAACGAGTTTTTGAAGGAAAGGACCGATGAATCCATCGGATTTGGCCAATGGATACTGCATTTAATGCTTATCTATCCGTTGAGGGGCATGGAGGGGGTCAGCTGCACCTATAAATAATGTTGCATTCAAACTCATGGGTGTTACCGAACACTTAGAATTCTCTTGCGCACACTACTTTGCGAGTTGTTTTCAGCAAGCTCTCCGAAATCCTATTGAAATTTATTCAGTGAATGTCTGAGAGATCTTCTATTGAAGAAGAATTCACTGTCTAGGAGACTATGAAGGTATTTCAATACGGAGGGATTGAATGGTTAATGAGAACCCCAACCAAGAAGGTCATCATAGAACAGGGTCAGGTTTCCAGAATATCACCAAGACACGGTCCAACAATGTAGGACAAAGGAAAAGATCTAGTGGGGTCGAGAACAAAGCTACCAAAGATGAGTTCGACAGTGCCAAAGCCGTCGATAGTTGATAAGGAGATACCATTGATAATGACCCCAGACTATATCTCACCTCGTGCACTAGACGCACCGGTCTTCAAGCTAATGAAGAATGCCAAATACGACATCCCGCTGTCGCCAATATCAAATCATGTCGAGGTGGACAAAAATTTGTTGGGTAAAAATCCAAAGTGTAAGTGGGAAGACTATGATCTGCTTTAGATGCAGAGGGAGACCAACGAACCTACATTCCCATAGTTCCATCCCAACCAGTACATGTGCTTGAAGAAAGATGTGAAGGGCGACCTCACCTTGGTGACGGAAAGCTGGTTATCCCGATTAGTCAAGTCAGGACTGCTCAATCTACTAAGATTCCTACATTTTGACAGATCGTCGGAGATGAATGTGGTCATGCGAACTCTGATGGCACGCATTCACCAAGGATATTTGTGGCTTAACTATAATGTCGACCTGACTATTCACATTATCCACCGCATTATTGGGTTGAGCAAAAGGAGTAAAGATCTGAAGCATTTTTTCCAAGGGAAAAGCAAAGATAAAGAAGTAGCTGGGAAGATGAAGAAAACACAAACTGTCACCAAAGGAAAGAGAGGCTTTCAGATGGATGACATAGATAATAAAGAGATGAGGTTTGTCACGCAACTATTAGCCAACAAGATTCTCTGAAAATGTAGGCCTTTGGAGGTACCTGCGGGCACAGTACTACTTAGTGCCTCATTCATGGAGCGCGAACAATTCAACTATTGTCAATACCTATTGAATGAGTTCCTGGAGGAACTAAACAACATGTAGCTCAATGGCATAAATTTCCATTTCACATGGTTAATAGTGTTGATCACTTTCGTAGGGTACAAGGAGCTGAAGGATTACGTTGGCGTAATCACCGATACCAATGACTGCAGACGAGCCTGCTATTCAAATCTTTGGGCAAATTTGAATTCACAGAGACGGCACGCGACAGCTAAGGTCTTCTATGCCTATTATGACCAACTGCGCGTAGCAATTATGCTCACACTGCGGATAACAAAGCAGGTAACGAGTAGGTATATTCGCACTATTGATTTTTATGCTAACATGCATTGCAATCACATTTTATCCAAAGCACAAAAGAAGAACACTGAATGGTTCGCAAGAAAATATCATATGTATGAAGATGATATTGATAGTATCATGAAGGAATGGCGTGCTGATTTTCGAGTAAAAATTGTAGATGTCGAAAGCAACTCCGGTGAGGACAACCCTATTCCATGTCCTATTATTGAAGAAAAGGAGACAGGAAAAAGGAAGGAAGATGAGAGCCCTGCACAGCCAAAGGGGGCGCAGAAGAAGCAAAAAGCCATTAAAGGCCAATAAGACACAATAATCCCTGATGATGATTATGAAATGATCGCAGAAAGGGTCACTGAGAAGATGGGAGATCTGATGACTGGGAAGGAGAAAAAGTACAAAGCAATTCAAGAAATTCTGCAGAAGAATTTGGCCATGTTGTAGGGAATTACAGAAAAAATTGAAGAAGTACACAAAAGATTACCCCTGCTGCACAACTCAGAGTCTGAAGGGAATTCAGGAGGAACTTCACAGCAGAAGACACCACAGCTAGCCATGACCATGCCTGCGAAGTCCTACATTATCCATCTGGATCCCTTAACTATAACACTACCACTGCCAGAACAACTATTGTTGGACACAAAGGACGTCGAGCGTGTGGAGCTAGATATTGCAAAGATACCACTACCTAGTCTACACTATCTGCATCTACAGGTGGTCAAAGAAATGCATGAAAGAACTACTGACGCTCTGAAACAGCAAGCTGAGATGCAAACAACTAATAGGATGTTGGAGGAAGTTAGCTCGTAGAGAGCTATGGAACTACAGGATGAGCATGATCGTGGGAAAAGACTAGAGTCCACGATCACTTCGGTTGCAGATGATATATGAGAATGTGAGGTACAAGTAGACCCCATGGACACTGTTGTTAATATCAGCGAACTAGTTAACAATCTTAACGTCGAGATGCACGATATGGAGATCAATCATGAAGATAAGGTTGTTTCCTTAGAGGCACAGATTCACCAGCTAAATCCACCAGGTCAACAACAGTTGAGAGCAAAGGAAGTGAAGGCTGCAACAGAGAGCATAGCCACCGAGGTGGCTAAGTGCCAAATTCTGTTATATAAGGCGTCAAAAGCATTCACCACCCTCGAAGAGGACCCAGGATTACTCGAAGTAAAGAATGTTGTGAAAGGTAAGAAAGCATCACTAGAATAGTTGGATGCAGAAGTTAAAGCCCTGATACCAAAAGAAAGACTTCAGAGGTATCGAGAAATCAACACGCTGAAAAATGAAGTGCAAACCTTAAGAGAAAAAGAGATAGAACTGGGAGGTAAGTCACAACCCTTGCTGGAGGAAGCCCACACAATCTTGCAGGATATCAAGGAGAAGTTACAGGATTTGCGCAAAGGACAAGAACAGGTGGAAGGACAAGTAGATGATGAAATAAAACTTGAGATGGTGGAAACAGTGAAACAAGTTGAGAAAGACATGAAGGAAGTAGTCAAAAAGATGATTGTCACATACAACAAGTTCACTGCGAAGCTCGCTCCACAGCCAAAAGAATAGCTAGGGGAAGTCAACGTTGAAGGTGGCTCAAGGACGAGCCACATGTAAGTGTTAGGGGCCTATTGGGCCTAGCCCAAGTGGGAAATTTTGTGTAATTAAGATTTTGGAACTGTGGCGTTGAGCACAGTTCGGCTGAAGGATTTTTGTATAAGTCCATTTTGGGATGCTGCGAAGTTGCATGCAGTGCGGTGTCGGAAGAGCTACGAAATTCAGTGGTGCGATGTGTCTAGTCTACGGGGATCCAGCAAAGCAGAGTGTTGGGTAGACGACGACATAGATTCCGATTAGACCATCGGTGTTCTATTTTTTGTAAAGATCCTCTAGGACTTCCAAGCGACGGGTAAAAAGCAGAAGTGGAAGAAAGTGATTGGTCACACATGTGAAAGAACCACTACACAAACTAGTCGCACGATACCGTTAGAGGAAGAACGGCTCGGTGAATGCGACCTGTTAACATGCGCATGATAGGAAAGTCAATAGAGACATGAAACATGTGTGGACGACGGCCACGATGGAAGGTTCATTACCAGAAGCCAGCAGTCCAGTTAAGGGAAAACCATGATTGTTTTGTAAACCTAAGGGTTTTTTCCTTCGAATTGTAAAGACATGACCTACGGTCATGATCTATAAATGAGTCATATCTTGTATGGGAAAGGGTTAATCTTCATTGTTGACTCTCTCATTTTGGGTTATTGTTAATTTCTAGTTACTCTCATTGTTATTGTGTTGAATAGATCTCTGTTGAGAGACATTTTGCAAAGGCTCTGCAAGCTGTGTGCGCAGAGGCCTATTGAGAGAGAAAGAAGAAGGTCTGCAACTAAGTGCGCAAACAAAGAACTGTTGTACCCTTCCCAAAGACTAATACAACAAAATTTCTTGTGGAAATAGCCCCCATCCTGGGGGTGAACCACGCTAAATCTTGTGTAGTGTGATTGTTTACGTTTTGCACTTGTCTATTTACTTACAAATGAATGTCCAAATTCTCATTTATCAGCTGTTATGTTAATGCTTTTATATGTATTCTCCTTAGGAGAAATATGGGAATAATATGTTTAGTATTACGTGAATGGATGAATGATGAATGCGCAGTATTCTATGTCTGTGGAAGTATCAGTCGTTGAATGATCACAAGTGTATGTAGAATTGTGGTTTTGTAACTCTTTTGATGCGTAGCACCGGGGGCGCGCAATATTGTGTGTTTTGTCTGCTTGCATTCATCATAAAGATAAATAATCTAAGGAAGTAGATGAATGATTAAGTGTTAAGTGAGGTCCTCATAGTGGTTAAGTCCGCAGAGGAAGCGTATAAGTCAGTTGCGTTGTCCTATTATTTGCACTCTGTTTGAACCGCACAGTCCATAGATGCACTGGTTGCACAAGCATCTTAGCTTGTAGAGGTGAGGACCACGATGCAGTCTATCGCTGCACAGTATTCAGTCCACAGCGTAATCCCAACACTACGTTGCGCAGTAGTCCTGTCCGAACAACTCATAACATCGCTATGGAAACCTAATTTCGTAGTGCCCCCATAGCTACACCTCAGGTGCGACCTCATCCTGTTCGTAGGCTGTTGCCGAAAGGGCCAGTGAGAAGGAGTTTTGTTGGTTCCTTGAAACTGTGAAGAACCTAGGTCTACATTGGAAACCTCTAGATCAGCATATAAGCCAACAGTGTGACTTATTTTTTTATGCATATATATTTGGAAACTATGAGATGTTTCTAACCATGCTATTGAATTTGACTTGTAGGAAGTATCGTACAAACGATCACCTATAAATGAAGAATGATGAGACTTGTTTTGTAGAACAAGTGACAATGGTTCAACTATGAAAGATACAGAAAGTGCCAGTATGAAGAAGTATATCTAGAAGATATACCTCCTAGAAATACAGAAGCTGCTCCCTCCCTTAAAGAGGAAACACCGAAAGACCATGATATGCTAGAACCTCAAGAGCCCCCACTTATGAACATATCACGAAAGAGAAAGACTGCATGGGAAAGAGAAATTATTCAGGAAGCAGGAAAATATGGATCACCAGAAGGCTCCACAAGAGTGAGCAAGAAACCAAATCCATTTTCCATCTATGTGGCTTTGATGTGTGATCTTGTAGATCAAGAACCTACTAGTTATGAAGAAGCAGTTCAGAAGAAAGAATGGGTAGAAGCAATGACGAAGGAGTATCAATCAATAGTGAAGAAGGGTGTTTGGGATATAGTTTCCAAACCAAAAGACAAGAGTGTGGTATCCTCCAAGTTGATATACAAGATAAAGTATGCTTCCGATGGTAGCATTGAAAATTATAATGCAAGTTTTGTGGCTAGGGGATTCTGTCAGAAAGAGGGAATTGACTATGAAGAAAAAATTTGCACAAGTTGTAAGGTACACTTCATGGTACTTGCATCCATGATGATGTGGAGTTTACACCACATGGATGTGAAGACATCCTTCCCAAATGGTGTAATTGAGGAAGAAGTGTACATAGAACAACCATAAGGATTTTAATTTGAAGATAGAAGAACTCCTGTATGCAAGTTGAAGAAATCTCTGTATGGATTGAAGCAAGCTCCTAGAGCTTCGTATGGAAGAATTGATAACTTCTTGACAAACTTGGGATTTACCGAAAGAGCAAAGAAGCTAGATGCAGAATTTGAGATGAAAGATCTCAGATTGATGCATTACTTCCTAGGTCTAGAAGTATGGCAAGGCCCAAAAGAAATCTTTCTCAACCATGGAAAGTATGTTGTGGAAATCTTGAAAAGGTTTGATATGTTGGATTGTAAAGCCATGGCCACTCCCATGGATACCAACTTGAATTTATTAGCTGATACATCGTCATAATTAGTGGATGTGATTAAGTACAAACTGATTATTGGGTCATTGATGGATCTGACGAATACCAGGCCAAATATATGATTTGCTATGAACACCCTAAGTTAGCATCTAGTTGAGCCTAGACATGTTCACCTGACAACTGCAAATCATGTGATGAGGTACCTAAAAGGCATGACAGATTTTGGTCTATATTATCTTGGAGAGCATGACTTCGGACTTTACGGTTATACAGGTGCATATTCTGCTTGAAGTGCCTCAGACAGAAAGAACACATCAAGTGGAGGTTATTGTTTGGGATCTGCTATGATCTCATGATTTAGCATGAAACAGTCCAGTGTGGCTCCTAGCACAGCTGAAGCAGAATATATAGCATCTTGCTCTACTAGTTGTGAAGCCATATGGCTTTGGAAGCTGTTGTTAGGACTATTTGACTTAGATATGGACTCCACTGAGATCCTGTGCGATAACCATAGTTCTATCAAGATGACAAAGAATCTAGTGTTCCATGATAATTCAAAGCACATGGAGATCCGATATTTCTATATACGGGATATGGTGCAGAAGGGATCTATAAAGCTCGAGCATGTGAGCATTGATGAGCAAGTTGTTGATGTATTGACCAAACCTCTATCTCGAGTAAAGTTTGAGTATTTCCAAGACAAGCTTGGTGTAGTTCAAAAGGATCCTCCTCGAAAGGGGGAGTGATGAGGTTGATGATGAGTATGCTTGTACTGACAATGAGGTTGATTATGAGGATACCTGTACTGACAATGAGGTTGATGAGTGGTCCTTAGACTTGGTCTAAGTTGACGAGTGGATTGCAGCATTCCTAGAATTTAGTCCTAAATGAATCCGAAGACTTGTGTCTTCATGAGTGGTCCTTATACTTTGTCTAAGTTCAATAGGGGATTGCATCGTCCGTAGACATGGTGTGCTGTCTTAAAGTGATAGTGATTGATCATCCCGTAAGTAGATCAGGATTGCATCATCCTTAAACATGGTGTGGTGTCTTAAATTTATAGGGATTGATTATCTCGTAAGTAGATCGGGATTGCGTCGTCCTTAGACATGGTGTGATGTATTAAAGTGATAGGGATTGATCATCCCATAAGTAGATCAGGATTGCATTGTCCTTAGACATGGTGTGATGTCTTAAAGTGATAGGTATTGATCATCCCATAAGTAGATCAAGATTGCATAGGCCTTATACATAGTGTGATGTCTTAAAGTGATAGAGATTGATCATCCCGTAAGTGGATCAGGATTGTATCATCCTTGGACTCATGTCCAAAAGTGAGAGGGATTGATCATCCAATAATTGGATCATGTGTCTTGCATATTATACCGTTGTTGATCAAGAGATCCAGATGATGCTTTTGATCGAGAGATCCAGATATTGATGATGTTGTTGATCGAGAGATCCAGATGATGTTGTTGATCGAGAGATCCAGATGATGTTGTTGATTGAGAGATCTAGATATTGATGATGTTGTTGATCGAGAGGTCTAGATATTGATGATGTTGTTGATCGATAGATCTAGATGATGTTGTTTATCAAGAGATCCAGATGATGTTGTTGATCGAGAGATCCATATGATCATGTTTGTAACATACCCAATTTAGCAATATGAGTAGCCTAGTGGATGATATTTATTTAAATAAAAACTTTTGATAACATAAGGGATTCCCATAATGACATTTATGTGTGCTAAGCACAAAAATTCCTTCATCCGTGCATGATAAGGACGATTAAAAGGAATGACGTTTTTGCATAATCGTTTACATTCACCTTTCCTACAATAACAAAAATCTTATAAACCTTAATTACCTATGTAACAGTCTTCCAATCTTCATACAAGTCTATTACCCATTATATTCAGTAAAACTTTACAAGTCCTTCTATCTCTATTTTGACTATACACTAAGCTTACTAAATTTGACTTGTTCCAAATTAAAAATGATAACCCTATGAGTCGATAAGAACACATTACATCATATTCAATGCTTGCATCTTTTAACTAAAAGTGGTAAACTTAGTTTGAACTAAAAATACATCTATGTGAGCATCACATAATTACTTGAACAATCATAACACGTAAACATCATAAATAGACACAATTCATTTATGTGAAAGAATCACTTGACAAACACATATACTCACATATGTACATCGAAACCATTACAATCATACACAAGAGGGAGAGGCCATATACATGTGGTCCATCCAAACTAAGGGCTACATCCGTGGAAGAGTTATATCTTGTTATATTAATCCGATAGAAGTTACATCCTTCAGCAAGGCATCCATTCTCTCAAATATTACCAGTTTCTCAAGGACCCCCTTGTTGAGGATTCCTTAAACAAATCAATGTATGTTTCCATACCCTACTAATAAGAAAATCTTAACTACTCATATATATTTTTAGCAGAGATACAACATAAAGTAACAGTTTCCTAATAGAATTAATACTTAGCCATCCAATACATTCAATATTTAGATGTGCAAAACGTTTCCACTATTCATAATTGCTCATGTATCTTTTTAGCAGAGATACAATCTATCAACATAAAACCACAGTTTCTTAACAGGGATTAATACATAGATATCCAATACTTTCAGTATTCCAATGGACATTACGATTTCACTATTCTCAACACAAGATATAATTATACCGAAACACGATTTTCCTACTATAAGTATAAACAAAGACCCTAAACACATATTTAATCCAATGTATATCCTAAGCAAGATCTATCTGATTTCGTTACTGGAATTTATAATCAGAAACTCAGACGGCTTCATAAGAAGAGCCCAATACGATTTTAAATTCTAGAACGATATTCATATAGGTAGAAAATCAGATGATTTCAAAAGTAACACCCCATATGATTTCGGTTCTTGGATGATACTCATATAAGCATAAACTAGAATACTTCACTCCAACCTATAAGTAAAACCAAACATCATACCTCAAAACATAAAAGACTTTCGATCCTCTCGACATTCAGGATTGAAATACTGGGTGTATACATATATAGATATGAGTCATGGGGTCAATCCTCCCGTGGACTTGTCATACTCCCAAGATCCCATGAATCGTCATACTCCCAAGCATTCGACATTTGTAAATAAAACTGAACCTTTGGAATGAGAACCTCGATCACTTAAAAGGTGTGCAGACATTTCTGACACGTATGTCATTTAAGACATTTATATAAGGATACAAAGAGCAGTAAGGAAGTGTTCACCAATAATCACAGAGGATTAGGCTCTGTAATGGTCAAAATCAAGGAATTTAAGCAGCGATACATAGATCACAATCTAACTTACTTGCAAGACTAAGCTTTGTCTGAAGATGGGGGTGTATCTCACATTACTCTTTAGACAGAGTACTATTCATAAACAGGATATAGCAAATCATTCACCCTTCTAATTTTTAAAACGCTAATGGAAAGAAACAGATCAACATGCATTCCTTTCCATGCAACGATCTCATACTCATGGGAAAGAAAATAAAATAGTACCCGCATGGCTATGCCTACCATTCTCTTCAAGAAATGGGATCAAGCTTTTTCGAAGCCGTCCCTTCCCATCACCATCATCCAACCTGGATGTTATCTTCCTATGGATCGCTCGATGCAATTTTGTCCAGGGATTCAATCTTGAAAATGTACAGCTCAGATAATCGATCCACGTAACTAACATATAACCATCACGTACTATACACATATAACAATAATAGCATACCTGGTTAATTACCAAAAGCAGAGGTAACGTAGAGTTCAGTTACCTATGGTACAGCAAAAATTCTCCTACCAATTACAGACACGAACACACGATCTCCACAGTCGATAGTTACGATGTTCCATTCTCATTTATGTTTTGAACTTTCATGTTCTCTGCAGGTCGCTATGGTTCATACGCAAAGAGAAGAACGGTTCCTCTAGTTTGATACTTCGACCTAGCATTATTTTACCGAGACCGACCCAAGAGCTGGACTTCCATTTGTGACTGCAGTCCGTCTTTTTTTCCCACCCTTCCTTCCTTTCCCGATATCCTATATATCAATATATGTACAAAGATCCTATTACCCACACAAAGAGATTCCCACACTATCGCCTTATTTTCTCCATTGTGTAACGTGTAAAGAATATATCTACCAAATCCCTCAAACAAACGACACATGGCAGGCTACTAGCTGGTCAACCAGTTCAAGGCATGGGGGCTTCACTAGAAGGAAATATAATATCACATTCATTCATATTGCGGCATTAAATATTCATGAAAACCTTAAAATTATATTGCTTATATGTTAAGGGGCAAAGGGTTTTTTTATTTAATGTAACAATACAAAAATACTTTGGGGTCTTTTTTATATGGGCGGGCTGACAAATATCCACCAAATGGAGATGGTGGGATCACGGCCGGATAAGAAATCGGGTTGAGGCAATGCTCGAGCTTACCAATACGCAGGGAAATTGCATCTTGAGGCATGCTTAAGGCCAGGGGTTTCATGGTGAAGTGGGTTTCCAGTCGATCATAGTCGAGAGACAATGGTCATTGATAGCCAATTGTTACCAATAGCACTCAGCAAGTTGTTACCAATAGCCTTGGTAGGCTCTAAGCCTCCAGGTCCTGTTATAGGCCCTCGATAGTCCTTGGGGGCTTGAATACCCAACCACTCGTGCCGATTACAGGCCTTGGGAGGTTTAGTCAGCCTCCTAGAGCTTGTTACAGGCCCAGGGGGATTAGATACCTATCCCACAACAGGCTTAGTCAGCGATTGGGGAACTGCAACATGCAATCAAAATGTTGTACTATGTGCATTGGCTCTAGTGACATAAAAGAAGTGATCTCCTATCTCTTCATTAGACCATTAGATGTTGCAAATCATAATAATATGTGGTTGAGTAATTTCCTTGTGGGTTAAGTAATGTGCATCCATGATATACATCGAAAGAAGCAAGGTGCATTGTAGAATGCATGATGTGGGGTCATGAGAGGGGTATAATATCAATATACTAGGTAGAAATATAAAGGGGTATAAAAAATGCTAATGAAAAAATTGATACATACAATATCTAGTGAAAATAGGGTTTTTTTAAATTGGGAAGGCATATTGGGAGGGGGTTAAAAAAAAAGATTTTGGAAGGCATTTTCCAATATTTAGTGAAATTAGGGGTATTGCTTCATATGTCGTGATCGAACATGCTATGATAGTTGTTTATTGAGTGAATCCCCCATGGTTCAAGGGGAAAAACTCTCCAAAATCTCTCCTGAGATTTGTCTGCCATTTCATTTAGTTAGTTTAAGAATACCCTTAGTTATGTTTATCTTGGGAGTGTCACCATTAATTTGGTCTCGATTATATATATAAATATGGTTAAAATGTATAACTTATCCCGTCAAAACCTTCTCCGAAATAAAGACTTCTTATCTTTTTCCATAGGACTTATCCCCAATTTCTAAAAGAATCTTTTCTCTATATAAACCAAGGGGTACAAAAACCAACGTTTTGTGAATAATTAATTTCAGAAAGGTATCTCATGAGTAAAATATCACTACTATCATAATCTTATGATAGTTCCTTTTAAAGGAAACTATGGCATATAGCCTATAGTTCTTCAAGGTCAATTTCTAGTTAAAAACCTTTTATATAAAATTTTGGGCATTTATGCCCAGCCTTAAATCTATATGGGTATTAAGGTTCTATGGGTCTCTAATTGATGCATCACGGATGGTAAAACCCTACTACTAAAGATATGTATAAAACAATCACCTTCACACATCTTAAACATATTAAATATATATCTACATCGATATATCATATTTAAATGTTATATGTGTAGCTTTCTTCTTGAATACCTATATGTACACACACACACACACACACATATATATATATATATATATAAACCAAAGAACTTATAGTGGCATACACTTTATTAATAACCTTAAGGTATCTTTTGTTTTTCATCACTTTACTATTTTTTAAGATATCTTGAGTACATATATATATATAATCCAAATACTCATAGTGTTACATACCTGAATTAATATCCCTTAAGGTCTCCTTTGTTCCGAATAGTAGTTCTCTTGTGTTAGGAGCACGCTTAACCCAATATCATCAACTCATGGCCTCCTAGTCGGTTCACCCAATTTCCTGAATGGATTCAATCGCTCCTTGTTTAGTTGTGTCACTGTTTTTTCAGTCTCCTAAGTTTAGGAGTCAAAACACATAAGTTACAAGATTTTACTGGTGGGGACTTGGCCTTGAGCTCCTCCCCAATAAACGAGTACAATATTTATTTTTGTTTACAAGAAATAGTATGACAAAGAAGAGGGGTATTACATCCTCTTCTCCTTAAGAATAACACCGTCCTCGGTGTTCAACAACTTGTATTCCATTCTTCCATCATTATTTTCTTGCTTTGTCATATTTGTCTTGATCATTTTCAAATTTCCACAATTTCTGCAAGTTGTTATCGCTCATAACCTTTACTTTTGTGCAACAAAACCAGGTTCTCCAAATGGTTCAGTAAAGCATTTCACTAATTCATAATCCAATTGAGAACATGAGCAAGGAGTTCTTTTTGCAAAAACACATTCTCTAATCATGGGACATCTTCTAGCCCCTTTTGTTTGTATTATTATCATCATAAGAAAACAAAATACAAGATTTCCTTTCAGTGTAACTAAAACGAATTCACAAGTAATTCAATTTTACTTATCTTTTAGGAGGACGTCTTTTCCTCTAATACTTGGGCACTTTAACTAGTCCTCAAATTGAGGTAAACATCTCTTTCATTCACATGTTATCATCATCTATTTCACATAATTCTTTAAGACTAGACCTTTAAACTTCATCATCCACCCTCACCCTTGAGAAAATTTTGGCATGTTCAAGTATTCATAACATCCACACATTAAGACATTCAATAGACTAGTTACTTGTCAAATCGTTAACATGTATGTTATTGTCATATCATGAACATGAAAAGAAAATTTCAACAACACTTTGTTGGTCACCAAACTCTCTCTTGAGTTCTTGGAACTTCAACAATTTTCTGTTGAACACAGATCCCGAGATCTGTCACCAATTCTCGTGTGGTCTTATGGGCTATACTTTGAGGTTACTCTCCCTTTTGATTGCTAGTCAAAAGATTTCTCCTCAAAAACATCAAACAACGTCCTGTCTTGCAGATGTCAAAATTTGTGCCTAGGTCTTTGCCACTGATATCACACACTCTTTCACAATTCTCCTCAAGCCTCCTCGCTTGAGTCCTGGAAAAATTTATTTTAGCAAGGTAGAATTGGGTCATCAATTTTTGCCATGTCATTTTCCTAACACCAATGCGATCACACAACAATCACTTCCCTAACACCATTGTTCTCCCACAACAAATAATTTTCCTAACACCATTGTGCTCTCACAGCAAATCCCTTCATTTATGTTGCATAATAATTATATTGCTCTTTGTCTTTCATGAAATCCTGTAGATATTAATGATCTACCAAAACCCTTGATTTATTTATATTGTCTGCATTTATTGTCAATTACAATATTAGACTACTTGCGACACATAGATTTGGTACTTATCGTGGTTTTATGCCTTTGCCAAATTCCTAGAGTTATTTACAATTCCAAGGTTAGTTGTTATATTCAATCATCATCAATTGATAACAACAATTTCACTTATTTATTCACTCGTGTGCATATAAATATATTCATGAGTATTTGATCTTTACTCCAATTTTCTGACCATACACTTACCATGCATAATATATCATGCTCCTGTCTTTCCACGAGTCCCACGGAACTTGACAATCTACCAAATTCACTTTTTTAGTACCACTTTATAAAACAAAGTCGATTTTGTCAGGAATACCTTTCTAAGCATAATAATAAGAAATTATTCATCACGCTACATGTTCATACATTCTTATTTGATTCATCAATTCCATCAATCATACCTTACGACAAGAATTAACAAGGTTAGCATATAGCATTTTATTAACCTCTTAACCCTTTCACTAATTTCAATGGCCATCTAATTCACCATTCGAAGACGATTGTAATACATTTCTAAGATGATTGTAACACAATTTAGCCATAACACATCTATTTATATGTTTCTTAGAACCAAATAATTCACTATAATCCTATACATCTTAGGTTATCATCGTTTTACGTCATTTATATATTTTTTGCGGGACATGCTTCAAACCTGAATTTCATTGTTAGTTTAGCACATAATGCTTCAAGAATAAACATAGTGGAACTTACTCACTTGTAACTCACCGACGACTTATTCGTTACCTCTTATCGAACCTTGGAATCAATTTTCCATTGTGTCTTATAAATGGATCCCATTTTATGGTTCAACTATCTTATCTTTGCTCCCTCCGATTGAGCCCAAACAAGCCCGAGTGTTTGCAACCTGTGCTCTGATACCATATGTGACATACCCAATTCAGCAATATTAGTAGTCTAGTGGATGATGTTTATTTAAATAAAAAACTTTTGGTAACATAAGGGATTCCCATAGAGACATTTATGTGTTCTAAGGACAAAAAGTCCTTCATCCGTGCATGATAAGGACGATTAAAAGGAATGACGATTTTGCATAATTGTTTAGATTCACCTTTCCTACAATAACAAAAATCATATAAACCTTAATTACCTATGTAACAGTCTTCCAATCTTCATACAAGTCTATTACCCATTATATTCAGTAAAACTTTACAAGTCCTTGTATCTCTATTTTGACTGTACACTAAGCTTACTAAATGTGAATTGTTCCAAATAAAAAATGATAACCCTATGAGTCAATAAGAACACATTACCTCATATTCAATGCTCGCATCTTTTAACTAAAAGTGGTAAGCTTAGTTTGAACTAAAAATACATCTATGTGAGCATCACATGATTACTTGAACAATCATAACACATAAACATCATAAATAAACACAATTCATTTATATGAGAGAATCACTTGACAAACACATATACTCACATATATACATCAAAACCATTACAATCATACACAAGAGGGAGAGGCAATATACATGTGGTGCACCCAAACTATGGGCTACGTCCACGGAAGAGTCATATCTTGTTATATTAATCAGATAGAAGTTACATCCTTCAGCAAGGCATCCATTTTCTCAAAGATCACCATTTTCTCACGGACCCCCTTGTTGAGGTTTCCTTAAACAAATCAATGTATGTTTCCATACCCTACTAATAAGAAAATCTTAACTACTCATATATATTTTCAGCAGAGATAGAACTTAAAGTAACAGTTTCCTAATGGAATTAATACTTAGCCATCCAATACATTCAGTATTTAGATGTGCAAAACGTTTCCACTATTCATAACTGCTCATGTATCTTTTCAGCAAAGATACAATCTATCAACATAAAGCCACAGTTTCTTAACAGGGATTAATACGTAGCTATCCAATACTTTCAGTATTCCAATGGACATTACGATTTCACTATTCTCAGCACAAGATATAATTCTACTGAGATACGATTTTCCTACTATAAGTATAAGCAAAGACCCTAAACACATCTTTAATCCAACGTATATCCTAAGCAAGATCTATCCGATTTCATTACTGGAATTTATAATCAGAAACTCAGACGGCTTCATAAGAAGAACCCAATACGATTTTAAATTCTGGAAGGATATTCATATAGGCACAAAATTAGATGATTTCAAAAGTAAGACACCATATGATTTCGGTTCTTGGATGATACTCATATAAGCATAACCTAGACTACTTCACTCTAGGCTATAAGTAAAGCCAAACATCATACCTAAAAACATAAAAGATTTTCGATCCTCTCGACATTCAGGATTGAAATACTGGGCGTATACATATATAGATAGGAGTCATGGGGTCAATCCTCCCGTCGACTCGTCATACTCCCAAGATCCCATGACTCGTCATACTCCCAAGCATTCGACATTTGTAGATAAAACTGAACCTTTGGAATGAGAACCTCGATCACTTCAAGGGTGTGCAGACATTTCTAACACGTATGCCATTATAGACATTTTTATAAGGATATAGAGAGCACTAAGGAAGTATTCACCAATACTCATAGAGGATTAGGCTCTGTAATGGTCAAACTCAAGGAATTTAAGCAGTGATACATAGATCGCAATCTAACTTACTTGCAAGACTAAGCTTTGTCTGAAGATGGGAGTGTATCTCACATTACTCTTTAGACATAGTACTGTTCATAAATAGGATATAGCGAATCATTGTACTCTTCTAATTTTCAAAACACTAATGGAAAGAAATAGATCAACATGCATTCCTTTCCATGAAGCGATCTCATACTCATGGGAAAGAAAATAAAATAGTACCCGCATGGCTATGTCTACCATTCTCTTCAAGAAATGAGATCGAGCTCTTCCGAAGCCGTCCCTTCCCATCGCCATCATCCAAACTAGATGTTATCTTCTTATGGATTGCTTGATGCGATTTTGTCCAAGGATTCAATCTTGAAAAACATACTGCTCAGATAATCGATCCACATAACTAACATATAACCATCACATACTATACACATATAACAATAATAGCATACCTAGTTAATTACCGAAAGAAGAGGTAACGTAGAGTTCAGTTACCTCTGGTACAGTAAAAATGCTCCTACCAATTAAAGACACTGACACATGATCTCCATCATCGATAGTTACGAAGTTCCATTCTCATTTCTATTTGAACTTTCATGTTCTCCGCAGGTCGCTATGGTTCATAAGCAAAGAGAAGAATGGTTCCTCCAGTCTGATACTTCAACCCAGCATTATTTTACTGAGACCGACCCAAGAGCTGGACTTCCATTTGTGACTGCAGTCTGTCTTCCCCCCCCTTTCTTCCTTTCCCAATATCCTATATATCAATATCTGTACAAAGATCCTATTTCCCACACAAAGAGATTCCCCCACTATCGCCTTATTTTCTCCATTGTGTAACATGTAAAGAATAAATCTACCAAATCCCTCAAACAAATGACACATGGCAGGCTACTGGCTGGTCAACCAGTCCAAGGGGACAAACTCACCCAAATCTCTCCTGAGATTTATCCGCCATTTCATTTAGTTAGTTTAAGAATACCCTTAGCTATGTTTACCTTGGGAGTGTCACCATGAATTTGGTCTCGATTATATATATCAATATGGTTAAAATGTATAACTTATTCCATCAAAACCTTCGCTGAAATAAAGACTTCTTATCTTTTTCCATAGGACTTATCCCCAAATTCTAAAAGAATCTTTTCTCTATATAAACCAAGGGGTACAAAAACCAATGTTTTGTGAATAATTAATTTCATAAAGGTATCTCATGAGGAAAATATCCCTACTATCATAAGACAGGAAAATATCCCTACTATCATACTCTTATGATAGTTCCTTTTAAAGGAAATTATGGCATATAGCCTATAGTTCTTCAAGGTCAATTTCTAGTTAAAAACCTTTTATATAAAAATTTTGGCATTTATGCCCAGCCTTAAATCTATATGGGTATTAAGGTTCTATGGGTCTCTAATTGATGCATCACGGAAGGTAAAACCCTCCTACTAAGGATATGTATAAAACAATCACCTTCACACATCTTAAACATATTAAATATATATCTACATCGATATATCATATTTAAATGTTATATGCGTAGCTTTCTTCTTGAATACCTATATGTATTTATGTACATATATATATATATAACCCAAAGAACTTATAGTGATAAACACTTTATTAATAACCTTAAGGTATCTTTTGTTTGTCATCACTTTACTATTTTTTAAGATATCTTGACTACATATATATATATATATATATATATAATCCAAATAGTCATAGTGATACATACCTTAATTAATATCCCTTAAGGTCTCTTTTGTTCCGAATAGTAGTTCTCCGTTGTTTTTTACTAGGACTAGTCATTAATTCAGGATTAACATGTGTTAGGAGCACGCTTAACCCAAGATCATCAACTCATGGCCTCCTAGTCGGTTCACCCAATTTCCTGAATGGATTCAATCACACCTCGTTTAGCTGCATCACTGCATTTTCAGTATCCTAAGTTTAGGAGTCAAACCACATAAGTTACAAGGTTTTACTGGTGAGGCCTTGTCCTTAAGCTCCTCCCTAGTAAACGAGTACAATATTTATTTTTGTTTACAAAAAATAGTACAGCAAAGAAGAGCGGTATTACATCCTCCTCTCCTTAAGAATAACACCATCCTTGGTGTTCAACAACTTGTCTTCCATTCTCACGTCATTATTTTCTTGCTTTGTCATCTTTGTCTTGATCATTTTCAAATTTCCACAATTTCTGCAAGTTGTTATCGTTCATACCCTGTACTTTTGTGCAACAAAACTAGGTTCTCGAAATGGATCAGTAAAGCATTTCACTAATTCATAATCCAATTGAGAACATGAACAAGGAGTTCTTTTTGCAAAAACACATTCTCTATTCATGGAACATCTTCTAGCCCCTTTTTTTTGTATTATTATCATCATAAGAAAACAAAATACAAGATTGCCTTTTAGTGTAACTAAAACGAATTCACAAGTAATTCAGTTTTACTTGACTTTTAGGAGGACGTCTTTTCCTCTAATACTTGGGCACTTTAACTAGTCCTCAAATTGAGGTAAACATCTCTTTCATTCACATGTTAACATCATCTATTTCACATAATTCTTCAAGACTAAACCTTTAAAATTCATCATCCACCCTCACCCTTAGGAAATTTTGGCATGTTCAAGTATTCATAACATCCACAAATTAAGACATTCAACAGACTAGTTAGTTGTCAAATTGTTAACATGTATTTTATTGTCATATCATGAACATGGAAAGAAACTTTCAACAACACTTTGTTGGTCACGAAACTCTCTCTTGAGTTCTTGGAACTTCAACAATTTTTTGCTGAACACAAATCCCAAGATCTGTCACCAATTCTCGTGTGGTCTTACGGGCTATACTTTGAGGTTACACTCCCTTTTGATTGCTAGTCAAACGTTTTCTCCTCAAAAACATCAAACAATGTCCTATCTTGCAGATGTCAAACTTTGTGCCTAGGTCTTTGCCATTTATATCACACACTCTTTCACAATTCTCCTCAAGCCTCCTCGCTTGAGTCCTGGAAACTTTTATTTTAGCAAGGTAGAGCTGGATCATCAATTTTTGCCACGTCATTTTCCTAACACCAATGTGCTCACACAGCAATCACTTGCCTAACACCATTGTTCTCCCACAACAAATCATTTTCCTAACACCATTGTGCTCTCATAGTAAATCCCTTCATTTATGTTGCATAATAAGTATATTGCTCTATGTCTTTCATGAAATCCTGTAGATATTAATGATCTACAAAAACCCATAATTTATTTATATTGTCTGCATTTATTGTCAATTACAATATTTGACTACTTGCGACACACAGATTCGGTACTTATCATGGCTTTATTGCCTTTTCCAAATTCCTAGAGTTATTTACAATTCCAAGGTTAGTTGTTATATTCAATCATAATCAGTTGATAACAACAATTTCACTTATTTATTCACTCGTGTGCATATAAATATATTCATGAGTATTTGATCTTACTCCAATTTTCTGACCATAAGCTTACCATGCATAATATATCATGCTCATGTCTTCCCACGAGTCCCACGGAACTTGACAATCTGCCAAATTCACTTTTTTAGTACCACTTTATAAAACAAAGTCGATTTTGTCAGGAATACCTTTCTAATCATAATAATAAGAAACTCTTCATCACACTACATGTTCATACATTCTTATTTGATTCATTAATTCCATCAATCATACCTTACGAAAAGAATTAACAAGGTTAGCATATAGCATTTTATTAACCTCTTAACCCTTTCACTAATTTCAATGGCCATCTAATTCACCATTCGAAGACGATTGTAATACATTTCTAAGATGATTGTAACACAATTTAAGTATATACTTCTCTATATATATCAAGAAAAATATCTAGGGTTATTCATAGTTATTCCTTGAATATATCGCAAGTAAAAACCACAATCCTACTTTTTAGTGTGTTGACAGAATACATGATATGAAAGCTTCATTCTTATGCTTAACATTTTTAATTCATGAATCTTGTTAGTCACGGTAATAACATGCCTCGTCCTAACTTCTCATGTCTTTATCCTTTATACAAGGAGAATGGAATATAGCATTTTCCATTGATCATGGCATATCTGGTTAATACTTTAGTCATCATAGTTATTGTCCCCGATACTTTCATAAATAAGCACATTTCTAAAGCACCTTCCTTGATACTAGATATGAAAGGAATCCAATTGTCGTCCAAATGTCATCGTCTACAATAATTAACTTCTATATGAGATGTTTTCGATATTATACATTTCCTTTGTAATAATTCCGCATAATTATTCTTTACGCATCAGAATTACACAATCTCACTAGGAGAGTGCTACTCTTTTAAGTACTACCTTACAATACAACTAGTAAGTATGGCTAAAAGTCGAGTTATGGTAGAGTTCATCTTTATTTAAAATTCTTCCCAAAGAAAAACTACTTAGACTAACCATCATCTATTGTTATTTGAACTTTACTGTCATACTCCTTCCAAAATGAAATATGGTTTATGAATGTACTGCTATCGACTTTCTTCAATCATCATTATGCAAGCTTGATTAAGATTATCACTTCGACCTTGATAAACAACTTATGTATCTACAGTGGAAATATAATTTTCATTAACCACATGTATTATTCATTTTTATAGGGTCGACCGTACACAAAACTATTATACTTTCCTCATGGTCTACAAACTCTTATCCTATGACAATCTGCAATTTAGCGATAACACATCTATTTATATGTTTCTTAGAACCAAATAATTCACTATAATCCTAGACATCTTAGGCTATCATCGTTTTACGTCATTTATATATTTCTTGCGGGACATGCTTCAAACCTGAATTTCATTGTTAGTTTAGCACATAATGCTTCAGGAATAAACATAGTGGAACTTACTCACTTGTAACTCACCAATGACTTATTCGTTACCTCTTGCTGAACCTTGGAATGCAATTTTCCATTGCGTCTTATAAATGGAACCTATTTTTTGGTTCAACTATCTTATGTTCTCTCCCTTAGATTGAGCCCAAACAAGCCCGAGTGTTTGCAACCTGTTCTCTGATACCATATGTAACATACCCAATTCAGCAATATTAGTAGTCTAATAGATGATGTTTATTTAAATAAAAAACTTTTTTTTAACGTAAGGGATTCCCATAATGACATTTATGTGTTCTAAGGACAAAAATTCCTTCATCCGTGCATGATACGGACGATTAAAAGGAATGATGTTTTTGCATAATCGTTTAGATTCACCTTTCCTACCATAACAAAAATCTTATAAGCCTTAATTACCTATGTAACAGTCTTCCAATCTTCATACAAGTCTATTACCCATTATATTCAGTAAAACTTTACAAGTCCTTGTATCTCTATTTTGACTGTACACTAAGCTTACTAAATGTGACTTGTTCCAAATAAAAAATGATAACCCTATGAGTCAATAAGAACACATTACCTCATATTCAATGCTCGCATCTTTTAACTAAAAGTGGTAAACTTAGTTTGAACTAAAAATACATCTATGTGAGCATCACATGATTACTTGAACAATCATAAAACATAAACATCATAAATAAACACAATTCATTTATATGAAAGAATCACTTGACAAACACATATACTCACATATATACGTCGAAACAATTACAATCATACACAAGAGGGAGAGGCCATATACATGTGGTTCACCCAAAGTATGGGCTACGTCCACGGAAGAGTCATATCTTGTTATATTAATCAGATAGAAGTTACATCCTTCAGCAAGGCATCCATTTTCTCAAAGATTACCATTTTCTCAAGGACCCCCTTATTGAGGTTTCCTTAAACAAATCGATGTATGTTTCCATACCCTACTAATAAGAAAATCTTAACTACTCATATATATTTTCAGCAGAGATAGAACATAAAGTAATAGTTTCCTAATGGAATTAATACTTAGCCATCCAATACGTTCAGTATTTAGATGTGCAAAACGTTTCCACTATTCATAACTGCTCATGTATCTTTTCAGCAAAGATACAATCTATCAACATAAAACAACAGTTTCTTAACAGGGATTAATATGTAGCTATCCAATACTTTCAGTATTCCAATGGACATTACGATTTCACTATTCTCAGCAGAAGATATAATTCTACCGAAATACGATTTTCTGACTATAAGTATACGCAAAGACCCTAAACACATCTTTAATCCAACGTATATCCTAAGCAAGATCTATCGGATTTCGTTTCTTGAATTTATAATAAAAAACTCATACGGCTTGATAAGAAGAACCCAATACGATTTTAAGTTCTTGAAGGATATTCATATAGGCAGAAAATCAGATGATTTCAAAAGTAAGACCCCATACGATTTCGGTTCTTGGATGATACTCATATAAGCATAACCTAGACTACTTCACTCTAGGCTATAAGTAAAACCAAACATCATACCTAAAAACATAAAATACTTTCGATCCTCTCGACATTCAGGATTGAAATACTGGGTGTATACATATATATATATGAGTCATGGGATCAATCCTCCCGTCGACTCGCCATACTCCCAAGATCCCTTGACTCGTCATACTCCCAAGCATTCGACATTTGTAGATAAAACTGAACCTTTGGAATGAGAACCTCGATCACTTAAAAGGTGTGCAGACATTTCTAACACGTATGTCATTATAGAAATTTTTGTAAGGATACAGAGAGCACTAAGGAAGTATTCACCAATACTCATAGAGGATTAGGCTCTATAATGGTCAAAATCAAGGAATTTAAGCAACGATACATAGATCACAATCTAACTTACTTACAGGACTAAGCTTTGTATGAAGACGGGAGTGTATCTCACATTACTCTTTAGACATAGTATTGTTCATAAATAGGAAATAGCGAACGTTCTACCCTTCTAATTTTTAAAACGCTAATGGAAATAAATAGATCAACATGCATTCCTTTCCATGCAGCAATCTCATACTCATGGGAAAGAAAATAAAACAGTACCCGCATGGCTATGCCTACCATTCTCTTCAAGAAATGGGATCGGGCTTTTCTGAAGCTGTCCCTTCCCATCACCATCATCCAACCTGGATGTTATCTTCCTATGGATCGCTTGATGCGATTTCGTCCAGGAATTCAATCTTGAAAAACGCACAGCTCAGATAATCGATCACATATAACCATCACATACTATACACATATAACAATAATAGCATACCTGGTTAATTATTGAAAGAAGAGGTAACGTAGAGTTCAGTTACCTATGGTACAGTAAAAATTCTCCTACCAATTACAGACACCGACGCACGATCTCCATCTTCGATAGTTACGAAGTTCCATTCTCATTTCTGTTTTGAACTTCCATGTTCTCCACAAGTCACTATGGTTCATAAGCAAAGAGAAGAACGGTTCCTCCAGTATGATACTTTGACCCAGCATTATTTCACCGAGACTGACCCAAGAGCTGGAATTCCATTTGTGACTGCAGTCCGTCTTACCCCCCCCACTTCCTTCCTTTCCCGATATCCTATATATCAATATCTGTACAATGATCCTATTTCCCACGCAAAGATATTCTCCCACTATCGCCTTATTTTCTCCATTGTGTAATGTGTAAAGAATAAATCTACCAAATCCCTCAAACAAACGACACATGGCAGGCTACTAGTTGGTCAACCAGTCCAAGGGGACAAACTCACCCAAATCTCTCCTGAGATTTATCCACCATTTGATTTAGTTAGTTTAAGAATACCCTTATATATGTTTACCTTGGGAGTGTCACCATGAATTTGGTCTCGATTATATATATAAATATGGTTAAAATGTATAACTTATTTCATCAAAACCTTCTCCGAAATAAAGACTTCTTATCTTTTTCCATAGGACTTATCCCCAAATTCTAAAAGAATCTTTTCTCTATATAAACCAAGGGGTACAAAAACCATTGTTTTGTGAATAATTAATTTCAGAAAGGTATCTCATGAGGAAAACATCCCTACTATCATACTCTTATGATAGTTCCTTTTAAAGGAAACTATGGCATATAGCCTATAGTTCTTCAAGGTCAATTTCTAGTTAAAAACCTTTTAGATAAAAATTTTGGCATTTATGCCCAGCCTTAAATCTATATGGGTATTAAGGTTCTATGGGTCTCTAATTGATGCATCACAGAAGGTAAAACCCTGCTACTAAAGATATGTATAAAACAATCACATTCACACATCTTAAACATATTAAATATATATCTACATTGATATATCATATTTAAATGTTATATGTGTAGCTTTCTTTTTGAATACCTATATGTATTTATGTACATATATATATATAACCCAAAGAACTTATATTGATAAACACTTTATTAATAACCTTAAGGTATCTTTTGTTTGTCATCACTTTACTATTTTTTAAGATATCTTGAGCATATAGATAGATAGATAGATAGATAGATAGAATGAATCCAAATACTCATAGTGATAGATACCTTAATTAATATCCCTTAAGTTCTGAATAGTAATTCTTCGTTGTTTTTTACTAGGACAAGTCATTAATTCAGGATTAACATGTGTTAGGAGCATGCTTAACCCAAGATCATCAACTCATGGCCTCCTAGTCGGTTCACCCAATTTTCTGAATGGATTCAATCTCACCTCGTTTAGCTACGTCACTGTTTTTTCAGTCTCCTATGTTTAGGAGTCAAACCACATAATTTAGAAGGTTTTACTGGTGGGGCCTTGGCCTTGAGCTCCTCACCAGTAAACGAGTACAATATTTATTTTCATTTACAAAAAATAGTAGGGCAAAGAAGAGGGGTATTACAATGTTGCTCTAAATGATCGAGTGATCGAGTGCTGCAAAAGATAAAGACTTAGTGCTGTAGATGTTAATGTTCTAGTACTGAAGATGTTGAAGATGTTCAGGTAGCCATTCCAAATGCTGATGATGATGGAAGAAAATTCCAATGATTTATAGATGTATCACTATGATGTTGTTGATGACCTCTCCTTGCTCCTGCAGATGTGGTTAGAATACCCTTCTCGTTAAGGGGGAGTGTTGAAATATTGTAAATTCAAAGACGATTCTATTTGTACTTTATTATTATTCGGAGATGTTTTATTCCTCCGTCAGGATGTATTTATTATATTTAATAATGTAAATTCATTGAGGTAAAACCTCCCATGTAAGTCGTGGCATTAGTTCCCCTAGAGTCAATTGTAATGGGTTGTTTAAGTCCCCTAGAGAAGTCGGCCTAGTTAGTAATTGGTCATTTAGTTATGGGGTCGGACTAGCTGGGTAAAATGTCAAGTGAGAGATAAAGTTTAAATATAGGAGGTGTGCTCCTCATTTAGACACACACTCACTTGTGGATTGCGCATAGGAGAGAGAGAGAGAGAGAGAGATATGTGAAGGAGAAGGAGGTATTGTTTGGGGATTTCATCTTTGTACTTTTGATCATCTATATTGAGGAAGTTTTGCTGGATTTTCTACCCCATGAGGGTTTCCCAGGATAAATATGTGTCTATCTTGTGATTGTGTTTCTTTTAGTGATCCTTATTATGCTCTTGTTGTGAATTTTATGTTAATCTAAACAATTAGTGCAAGATTGTTGGCATGATAGCACTAGCCCTTCTTCCAACCATAAATATGTATTAAAATTGAGAAGGGGTTGAAAGGATCGTGAAACAAACATTAAACACTTTCTTGATATCTGTAAAATCTATGTCACGGTAGGATCTAGCTACCATGGATTCCTCCTAGCTGAAAGATTAAATTCATTAAGCAAGAGACAAGTGCAAAACTATTTCAGAATGGACAAATGATCAAAACTTAGCACAAATGATCAAATATGAGATATTATGAACTGTCCAATCTTACAATGAGCTTGGATCATCCTTATATAGAAATAGTAAGGAAAAATATGCAGTCGGAGTGTCCACACTTAGCTAGCTTAGATTTAGCCTCAATCCCCCCTAAGTTTAACCAAATGTATCCAAAATATCCCATACAGGTTCAAAATGTGCATGTGAACACTCGATAATCATGGGATACCAAAACTGGGGTTCACACATGTGGAGAAGGTGGTTGGTAGAAGTTGGTTAGGCTTAGGCATGCCAAAAATGGCCTAGGGAGTGGCAAATGTCCACATATAATGCATGAGCGCACTTGGTCAAGGAAGTTCCTTAAAATAGGGAAAGAGGGCGCCTTAGGCATGCTGGGGGAATAAATGCTTGGATAATCATTCCTAATAGCTAGTTTGACCACCTCTTGGCCCATACTTTGGCTCATACACTGTGAACTTGTTCACACTTATACAGATAAGTCCAAACCACTTCATAATAACTAGTTTCACACCTAGGGATGTATTATTAACCAGTTTAGCACCTAATAACCATTAATTCCTTAATTATTAATGTACTAAGGTATAACATTGCTCACACACCACCCCATAAGCTAGACTTAGTGGAATATCAAAAACAAGGCCTTGGCAACTAAGGCTCAAGTCACCTTGCAGAAATTTATTTGTCCATGTAAAACGAGGAAAGAGGCAAAACCACATGGGGAAAATCCTCCCTCAAGAATGGACATGACACAAAGATGATCAAAAGGTCTTCAACAGGTCTTGTTCTTCACTTGAATGAGTTGAATGAACAACTTCTTGGTGAAAGACTTGGTGAATATGTTGTGGATGACATGATCATGCACCAATTCTTCAATGTTCTGTAGACAAAAAGCATGTTGGAAGGATCCTTGAAGCTCATCATTTGATGATGGGGGAGCATCATAAGAATGATTCTTGATGCATACATACTCTGATATGAATACATAATCAATAATGGAAAAGATATCTCTTCAAAATCCTTCCCAAAGAACATTAAAAGACTCAACAAAATCAGATCCTTGAGCAGCTTCCATTTGGTGAATCAAACCATGTATCTTTCTTCCAAACTGATGTAGAACCTTCCCAAGTCTACAATAGAGCTCATGAGGGTCAGAAATATAATAATATAATTCATATGGAGCAGCAAACAACAGAGGTATAGCGTCTCCATGAGCGAGTGGATTTTCAGTAAGAAGAGGGTGTGCAACTGGATCACACTGACAGTTGAGCAAACTTGAAAGGTCTAGAGACTTGAGTTTTGAACCATAGGTGGTAATATCAGGTCCATACATGTGGAACAACAGTAGCATGATAGGAAATGACATGTCTATCCAACCAAGGAATGATATGCAAGACATAAAACCAACATCGATAAGTGACACAGTTTTGGAAACAATAAAATTGTGAGATTTTCCAACTGGATAACTTGGGGGTTGTTTGGTCTTTTGGGAATCCAATGGTTGGTAAAATGGTTTGATGGCTGTCATCACCTATATATAAGTCTGCATAGTACCTTCTATATCAGAATATGAAGGATATGATTGAAGTGGGAAAGAGCTTTCAGAAGACATGTCAAAAACTAGTGAAAAATGACTAGTATTGGGAGAAAGCTTTGGTGAACTGGATGGAGATTCTTTCAAGGAAGGGATAGAAATTTATGAATATGATATATCAGAATGTGAATCAGAAATAGACATTAGCAAGATATTTAAATCTAGCATTAAAAGCATACAACTTTCTACTTTTGCAAGTAGCACAGAGGCAATGATCTTGTTCCGAAGAGAGTTTGGCTTCTTCTCTTCTTGCAAAATCTAGAAAATGAATGTTATGTTCTTCAAGTAGTTTTGTTAGAATGTCTATATTCTTTCTGAAACAAGATTTTTCATTATGAGAATCTCTGCAATAACCACACTTGGGCTTCTCTTTCTTGCTCTTCATCTTCTTGACTTTTGAATCTTCATCACTTGAACTTGAGCTTTCATCACTTGATTGCTTCTTCTCCTTCATATTCTTCTCTTGTGGTTTTGATTTGGGATTTTGTTTGCCTCTAGTTTGCTTCAAATCCCCAACTACAAGTACTATATATTTTTCCTTAATGGAACCCATCGATACCAACTTGTCTTGCTCTTGAGTTAGCATCTCCATGAAATCAGCGAAAGATGGCATCTTCCAATTTCTGACTGTAAGCTTTGTGGAGTGAAATGTAGAAACAAAGACTGAATACTCAAGACCCAATTTCAAAAGAATGGACAAGATAAACTATTCTTCCTTCTTGTCAATGCCACATTGTTTAATTTTCAATACCAAGCTCTTGAACTTGGTGAAGAAATCCTGGATGGATTCAAAATTGCTTGGACTTGGTGAGATCAACTCATTCTCAATTTGATGCCCTCTCATCTCACCAATCTTCCCAAATAGAGACTCAATCTTGAGCCAAACTTCATTGGGTGTATCTAGACTCTCCACATGAAACAGGAGGTATCTCGAAATACTGAGACAAAGGAGGTTGAATGCCTCATCCATTATGTTAAAAAACTTTGATTTCTCCACAGTAGAGTTTGGCTCAACCTCTGTGCCCATTGTGATCCTAAAAGGACCCTTGGATCTCAACAAAATAACCATTTCATCCTTCCAATTGAAGCAGTTGAAAGGAGTGAGCAGATTTGGGTGAGATGGCTCCATCTTCTTCTGTTGCTTGCGCCCTGGGTGACAATGGTGCTCTTGAAAACCTACAAATGAAAACTCTCAACACTCAAGAGGGATCTATGCTAACAATAGCTCCAAGAGCTCTGATACCATGTAAAATCTATGTCACACTAGGATCTAGCTACCATGCATTCCTCACAGCTGAAAGATTAAATTCATTAAGCAAGAGACAAGTGCAAAACTATTTCAAAATGAACAAATGATCAAAACTCAGCACAAATGATAAAAATTCCATAAATATACAAATGATCAAATATGATATATTATTAACTGTCCAATATTACAATGATCTTGGATCATCCTTATATAGAAATACTAAGGGAAAATATCCACTTGGAGTGTCCACACTTAGCTAGCTTAGATTTAGCCTCAATCCTCCCTAGGTTTGACCAAATGAATCCAAAATATCCCAAACAGGTTCAAAATGTGTATGTGAACACTCGATAAGCATGGGAGACCAAAACTGGGGTTTACACATGTGTAGAAGGTGGTTGGTAGAAGTTGGTTAGGCTTAGGCATGCCAAAAATGGCCTAGGGAGTGGAAAATGTCCACATACAACACATGAGCGCACTTGGTCAAGGAACTTCCTTAAAACGGGGAAAGACGGTGCCTTATGCATCATGGGTCAATAAATGCTTTGATAAGCATGCCTAACAGTTAGTTTGACCACCTCTTGGCCCATACTTTGGCTCATACACTGTGAACTTGTTCACACTTATACAGATAAGTCCAAAACACTTCATAATAACCAATTTCACACCTAGGGATGTATTATTAACCAGTTTAGCAGCTAATGACCATTAATTAATTAATGATTAAGGTACTAAGGTATAATATTGCTCTAACAATATGACGCAAACAGAATTATATGAGAGATTTAGGAATGAACATAATGAACTTAACTTGGTCCAAAGATCCTTTGAAAAATGCAAACCCTGGTATGTTAAAATAGACATAACTCGTAACACATGTTTTTTTGATACCACATTGAGTATGGTTACTATTATGACACATATACATATATTTTTCGCGTGTTTCATAACACTCTTGAGCAGGAATGCTCAGCTACATTTCCACTGATGTCATCTAGAGACTTTATTCATAGCATTTTCTGTAGCAGGCAAAACGATTGCACATTTGATCAAAAAACTTGCATAGATGGGACATGCCAGGGTGTTGTGGATTGGAATTATTGGACAAATGCATACATGTGACCGATGATCATTAAATTGGGAGGAAAGAGGTGAACTTGTAGTCATTCAAATATGTCACGTATGATATTGATGGAGGGAACGAAAGAAAAAAAATACAATTGGTCACTTCTCAGGTTGGTAATGAGTTCTTGAATACTATTTTTTCTTCAAGATTCAATTTCATATGTAACAATTTATTAATATATGTCTTTATTGTTGATCTACCAGGTACGGGTTTGCAAATTCATGGAGGAATTATTTGAAAAGACCCAACAGTATGTAAAGCATGTACATGTGGTTCGTTGGCAGGATGAGCATTTTAGAACGTGCATGGATACATTTCCTATTGGGACTATCCAGTCAGTGGTCGATTTTGTGGAAACTACACTCTTCGACCGCAAAATGAGATTCAGATTCAATACTATCACTCAGACAAAGTCAGCATAATGGTCCATATCACCTATAGACAAGGGGAAGATAGTACTAAAGACAATAGGGATATATTGAAGGAGTATCACTTCTACATAAGTGATGACAGGTGTCACGACTTACAAACACAACTTTCAAATGTTCTATAATCACTTGAAGGATAATAGTATATAGATAAAACAACATTGGATTTGGTTTGAAAATTGTGCACGGAAATTCAAAAATGCCTGTGTCTTCATATGGTTGTGGATGCTCCACAAAAGGCACATGGTTCCACATATTTCAAACTATTTTGAGACCAAACATGGAAAAGGTGAACATGGTGGAGCAAGTACGTGCATCAAGACTGCATTACGCAGGGAAGAAATGGAGTTCACAAATGTATAACTCATCTGAGATGAAAAAACCGTCGTTGAATGGTGTGCTTCAGTCATGGGGGAGGGAGAAAGAAGGAAGGAAGACCACTCAACTAGGAAATCACATGTAAATAGATATTTTTGGGAGGCAGTGGATGTAGATTGATCACAACTATATGAGTGCAAGGCCATCCAAGGAACTCATGCATTTTGTTCAGTTAGAACATCGGGCAATGCTATACTTGAAATGTGGACAAGGAAACTCTCATGTTTTTGTTCTCCATCTATTAGTGGTGAATGCGACGAATGTGAATCCACAGATTGGGTTGATAACTAGGACTGTGTATCACTCCCCATTGGTCGATGGATAGCTACAGAATTATCCCAGCTGGAGGAGGACCAATCAAGTATTTCACCAGACTATGACCACATATCAGATCTTGTACAACCATTTTTCATTAATATTTTTATATTTTTGACAACTAGTTGTGTCTAATTAGTTGTCTAAAAGTTTGGCACTATATTTTCTCCAAGGCACATATACACAGTGGTTTCCCCGAGATGCAATGCATGGCGCACCGACTATTGGATGGCACGTTTCTTAAAGGGGAAGCAAAACCTAAATGTCCCATTATGAGACTTTGATGCCAATGATTGTTCGATTGGGTTTATGGTTATAAAAGGAGAATATTTGAACCAAGTTTCCCACTCAACAAATATAAAAGGGTATACATATGAAGATTATAGACCATGTGAGATTGTATACCATTATACAAACTAAGTTAATGGCACAAACCTCTAGCTACAAACAATTCCAAGTTAGAACTCATCAAAGGCTTGATACTTATTTCCTTACTTCGAGCACGCGAGGTTAAAGGAAACCCTTGGTATCCAAGGTGATCCTGATGGTCTAGTCGAATGACCATAGGTAGGTAATCTGGTATGTGGTTTGCATTTTTGATTGTGTACTATGTTATAGGTATGTGGTGTACATGCATTCTATGATTTTATTGCATCATCTCATTAAGTATTGACATTAATATTTTGACTATTGTAGCTAGACATTGATAGCTTGATAGATTGATAAATTGCATAGACTTGGTACAACTCGATAAATTGCACAAGTTTCGTCATAGATTTGTTTTCTTTTTTTTTCTCCCATCAAAGTAAACCATAATATATGCATCCTCATGCCCGTTTTCATGCTCACTAGCACCATCACCATCTCCATGCTCATTATCACTATCCCCATGGTCGTTGTTGCCATTACCATGCCACCATGAAAATCAGCACGTGCTCTTCCTACCATGTTGTCACCATCACCATCCCCTTTTTCACCATAAGATTCTCATCCATCATCCACACAAATATAACCATTAGATAACTAATTTAGAAACCTAGAAACCTAAACCAGAAACATAGAAACCTAATCTATCCTTAGAAATCTAGTCTACCCTAGAAACACAAATATAACCTTAGAAACCTAATCCATAACAATAGAAACCTAGAAACCATGCCAAAAACCTAGTCATAATCCTAATATATATGCATGCCAAAATAACAATAGCAACCTAATCCTAATATATGCATGCCAAATAAACTTTATATATTCATGTGCATCCACTTGTATCTAAACCATTGTGCTACAAATATGCACAAGAGTCCAACAAACCATAATTTGTATTCTAAGCCCCTAGCCTAGAAATCCTAACCAGATATTGATATATTGATAGATTGATAAATTGGATAGACTTGGTACAACTTGATAAATTGCACAAGTTTTGTCATGGAAATTTGTTTTCTTTGTTTTTTTCTCCCATCTATGTAAACCATAATATCTACATCATGATGCACATTTTCATGCTCACTATCACCATCACCATCTCCATGCTCATTATTACTATCCTCATGGTCATTTTCTCCATCACCATGGCACCATGAACATCACCACCCTACTCTTCCTACCCATGTTTTCACCATCACCATCCCCCTTTTCACCTTAAAATTCTCATCCATCATCCACACAAATATAACCATTAGATACCTAATTTAGAAACCTAGCAACCCAAACCACAAACTAGAAACAAAATCTAGCCTTGGAAATTTATTATACCCTAGAAAAACAAATATAACCTTAGCAACCTAATAAATAACAATACAAACCTAGAAACCATGCCAAAAAACCTAGTCATAATCCTAATATATATGCATGCCAAAAAAAAATAGCAACCTAATCCTAATATATACATGCCAAAAAAACTTCATATATTCATGTGCATCCACTTGTATCTAAACCATTGTGCTGCAAATATGCACAAGAGTCCAAGAAACCGTAATTTGTATTATAAACCCCTAGCCTATAAATCCTAGCCAGACATTGATAGCTTGATAGATTGATAAATTGCATAGATTTGGTACAACTTTATAAATTGCACAATTTTCATCATGGATTTGTTTTCTTTGTTTTTTTCTCCCATCTAAGTAAACCATAATATTTGCATCCTCATTCCCACTTTCATGCTCACTATCACCATCACCATCTCCATGCTCATTATCACTATCCCCATGGTCATTGTCGCCATCACCATACCACCATGAACATCACCACCATTCTCTTCCTACCCATGTTGTCACCATCACCATCCCCTTTTTCACCATAAGATTCTCATCCAT
Organism: Larix kaempferi; assembly: GCA_027924585.1. Classification (NCBI taxonomy): domain Eukaryota; kingdom Viridiplantae; phylum Streptophyta; class Pinopsida; order Pinales; family Pinaceae; genus Larix; species Larix kaempferi. Next base: position 276,328 of record BSBM01001622.1, read on the forward strand.
CATCCACACAAATATAACCGTTAGATACCCAATTTAGAAACCTAGCAACCCAAACAACAAACTTATAAATCTAATCTAGCCTTAGAAATCTCGTCTACCCTAGAAACAAAAATATAACCTTAGCAACCTAATACATAACAATAGAAACCTAAATTATGCCAAGAAACCTAGTCCAAGAAACCATAATTTATATTCTAAACCCCTAGCCTAGAAATCCTAGCCTAGAAACCCTATTTTGTAGCCTAAACCCTAATTTGAATTCTAAACCTTAGAAACCCTAGTTTGTAGCCTAGAGCCTACTTTGTGTTCAAAATCCTAGAAACCCTAGTTTGTAGTCACTAACTATCATTGACCAATCCCTAATATCAATTATTCATTGTCATTGTTTCCCAAATTGGACCTTCACCATACATTAGTGAATTGACATGGGATTTGTTAGTGTGAGGGATTTCTTACTTGGTGTTGAACTTGTGTGGAAATACCCCATTTTAGTTGAAATCGTGAACTCTTACCAAGCTTCCTACCATGGTAATCAATCATCAGTGCATGATATTCCATAACCACTTAATCCATCTTAATGTCACCATCAAAAAACAATTCATCCATCTTAATGTTGTCATCAAAAAACGTTTTCATCATCCAATCTCATTAGTTAACACACTTCCTTCATCTATTTTTTGAAGAATCACAACAACCAACCCATGGAACCATTCCATAATCTAGAATTATATGTTTTCATGAAATCCATATACCCCACTAAAAACTAGAAAAAAGCCTAAGATGGAGTCTATAGGAACCAACTAGGAATGCTTCTTATAAAAATCCTCAATAATCCTCCCTACTTCATATTTGCACCATATGTACCCTAAATTATTTTTGTTTTTGAATCACAATTAATCGTTAGTTTAAAAGGAATTAACAAGGCATCACTTGCTTTTAGGTTAAAAATAATCTAAAAATAATAATGACATCAATTTTAATATCCCTTTGAACTCAATGGGAACTTGAATGGATGGTAACAATTACCCTTTAAAATTATGAGTATAGTCATCTTTATTATTTTGTTGGATTTTTTCCTTTATAGCCATCTTCAGCTGTCCGTGAAAGCCTTTGGGGTGTGAGTTTAAATGGGCCATAGAATGGCGGTCTTTGCTCAGATCAACAAACCGTCAGCTCTGTTGGATTTAGGACATCGGGATAGTGATTGGAGTGCCCCTCTCCTCCAACCCCATGGCTCATGTGTCATCTTTTAGGTCCATTTTGGAAAGTAGGGTTTTGCTCAGTAAGGGACTATGCAATTCTTTCACATAGGGGTCAACTTTTCAAAATCATTGACCACGGACTTATGGCTAAAATTCCCAGATGGAACCTTCCTAGACAAACTTGCAAGACTTCCGAGAACTCAGTTTTGTTGCATGGTTGGAATTATATGCCCCTGGTAGGTATCCAAGAGGTGTCCTTGAAGGCCTTTAGGATGCGAGTTGGAACGGTACATAGAATGATGACCGTGGATTGGATCGACAAACAGTCAACTCTATTGGATTCAGCACGATGAGATAGCACTAGGGGTGCCCCTCTCCTTTGGTCACATGGCTGAAGTGTGATCGTTTAAGTCCATTTTGGAAAATAGGGTTTTGCTGAGTAAGGGAATGTGCAATTTTTGCACATCGGGGTCAACTTTGCAAAATCATCGACCAGGGACTTATCGCTAGCGTTCCCAGCTGGAACCTTCTTAGATACACTTGGAGCACTTCCCAGAACTTGGTTTTGTTGCACAGTTGGAATTCTATGCCCTCGGTAGGTATCCAACATGTGTCCTTGAAGGCCTTTGGGATGCAAGTTGGAACGAGCCATAGAATGATGACCATGGATCGAATCAACAAACCGTTGACTCTATTGGATTCAGGACATCGGGATAGTTCTAGGGGTTCCCCTCACCTCCAGTCCCATGGCTTAGGTTTCATCTTTTAGGTGCTTTTTGGAAACTAGGGTTTTGCTTAGTAAGGAACTGTGCAATTTTTCCACATAGGGGTCAAATTTTACAAAATCATCGACCAGGGACTTATGGATAGCATTGCTAGGTGGAACCTTCCTAGACACACTTGCAGAACCTCATGGAACCTTGTTTTGTTGCACGGTTGGAATTCTATGCGTCGGGTAGGTATCCAGCAAGTGTCCCTAAAGGCCTTTAGCATGTGAGTTGGAACGATCCGTAGAATGATGACCGTGGCTTGGATTGAAAAAACCTCGACTCCATTGGATTCAGGACATCGGGATAGTGCAAGGGGTTCCCCTCTCCTCCAGTCCCATGGATGAAATGTCATCTTTTAGGTCCATTTTGGAAACTAGGATTTTCCTCATTAAGGGACGGTGCAATTTTTGCACATAGGGTTCAACTTTGAAAAATCATCGACCGATGACTTATGACTAGCGTTTACAGCTTGAACCGGCCTATACACACTTGTAGGACTTCCCGGAACCCATTTTTGTTGCACGGTTGGAATTCTATGCCCCAGTAGGTATCTAACACGTGTCCGTGAAGGCCTTTGGGATGTGATTTGGAATGAAGCATAGAATTATTACCGTGGCTCGGATCGACAAACTGTCAAATCCGATAGATTAAAGACATCGATATAGTTCTATGGGTGCCCCTCTCCTCTGCTCCCATTGTTGTGGGGAAAATGCACCTATAGTTCAGGGGATAAACTACCAACTTACGGTGATAAAGATAGAATTACAAGCATTCTGCAAGTACAACAAGTAAATGAAGAGATTAGGGTTTAGAGATGTAGGCACCTCATTTAGAAGGTTGATCCTAGCTTTTCCTCCCTCGCACTTCAATGCTTATCTAGTGTCGCAATGCCCAGACCTGCAAAACAACTTGATACCTTTATCAAATACATTTGACTACATATATAATACTGATATCCATAATATAAAGAGACATCAAACTATAATCAAACAGTAATCAAATATAAGACACATTAATAGGTCATATTTGGAAAGAGAAGAACGTCTGATCTTTATTAATGAATGAAAGCAAGTACATATAGTTATACCTTCTTTCAAGCTTGGCACTTCACAAAACCTAGATTCAAGGTCTCCTGCTTCCGTTCTCCAAGGATTCCAACCTCTAATCAACTGTGCTAGGGTTTACAAAAACTGAAGCACAAGAGAGGGGAATGAGAGTCTCCATTCCTCCAGCATAAATTTGTAATTGGGCTTAGTCCCCTCACATGGCCCTTCTACCCTCCTTATATAGTCAGTGAGGAAGAGGAAAAGAAGTTATAATCGCTCAAGAGGTTTCCCAACCAACTTAGCTTACTCGAATTTCGAGATTTTGACCAAAACAGGGGTGTATGCTACTCTACAATAGACAAAGTCGCATACACATGTAATTGAGCGCTACTATTTCAACAGTGGAGTCACGCTCAGAAGGGTTTGAGCGCTACTATTTCAACAGTGGAGTCACGCTCATGTTAAAAGATGGCCAAAAACAGGCTTTTCTGCTCATTTTCAGGAGATGGTTTGGTCTGGAAAAATGTTCCTAAGGGTCATATACATCAAATGGGTAAAGAATGAGGTAATTTCAACCATGTTTAGTGTCCCAAATGACTCCTCCATCCACAAATGTCCTGTTGTGTGACTGAACTTGATCTCAAGAAGTGTCGTCATGCGAGCAAGGGAAGCAAGTGTCGTCACGGATGGAGAGGTGTCATTTCAAGCTATAACAGATGCCCCCTAATGTATGAGGTCAGAGGGAATACGGGAAATGATGGCCGAAATACATTATAAAAAACAAAGAGTTGAATCATGGAGGAACTGGAGAAACCAAGAATCATAGGCTCAAATGAGGTACCTGAAAGTAAAGGCAATGTCAAACAAACTTATCCATGGGGTAACTGTCCATGTTAAAATGGTGGAGCATGACCTCCAAGAGGATACAATAATGATCCAAATACTAATGCATATATCATGGCCACTAGAATACAAGCATGGATCCATGAGGAACATAAGTGTAAACATAGCCACATAAATACAAGGTGGATCTATGTCAAAACTGGAGAACATAGCCATAGAGAACAAGCTGGATCTATGTCTCATCAAGAGCCAAAAAGAGTGTGGCTCAGTCTCGCGCAACTTGGGCGATAACATAAATAAGGTGATGCTATCGAGGATCCCAAGGTCTTCATCCAAAAACAACCCAAGGTACAAACCTATCAATGCGAATAAATGAGTTGATGTCGAACATGGGAGGTATCGTTTGATTACCAGTCATTGATGTATACCATTAAAAACCGCGAGGGTATCCACCAATAACGAAAATGGAACCCAAGGTACCTAGTACATTCAAGCAAGTGCGAATAGATGGTCTTGTCGTCGAACACTTGAAGAATCCATCGGATAGGAGACATTGATGTATTCCCATCTATCCAATAGCGAGGGAAACTACCACTAATTCCTGCAATCCCCAAGGTACTAATCGAAACTCTAAACTTCATTCCCAGAGCACAATGAGCTGAAGTCGATGGGAAGAAGTCCATTGGAAAGGAGGCCTTAATGCATCCTCCATCATCCAACACAAGGGACACTCAAAAGGTATGAGCTAATTTGGAGTAGGACTAAACACATGATGAAACATACTGACACCAAGGAATGGCCGACACATGAGGTCAAGGAAACTGCAAAATGGTCGACACAGGTTATATCCTTGAACAGTGAGCACGACACAAGAGTGACTTAGGCAGCTTTGAACACAAAGAGACCATGATGCAAATCTGCAATGTAGGAGACATTAACAGATTCTCCATATGATTGGAAAACTAACCAAACAGAGGAGTAAGAACTCTGAGATCAGGTTTATCCTAAGGCCAACACTAGAACCCAACTTGTTTGATAGACTCAAAACAGGTGCTTTGTTCAAGGAGATAGTAGACTTGCTTCCATCATATTGAAAGATATTTTAACATTCTTCCCTTCCCTTTCCTTTTTCATTTTTTAACGAGCTTGACAAAAAACTAAAGCATGCTCGACGGTATTTTCATATTTAAGGAGTCTGAAAAACCTAGAAGAAAACGCCATACACCTATCCGTGGATTTCATATCGAGCCCGGATTGGTCTATGCTCGGCGGTGTTTTCTTGCTTATAGAGTTGAAAAACTTAAACAGTCCTCTATACACCTATCCGTGGATTTTATATCGAGCCCGTATTGGTATGTGCTCGGCGGTGTTTTCTTGTTTATAGAATTGAAAAACTTAAACAGTCCTCTATCAACCATCTCGTGGATTTCACATCGAGCCCGAGTAGGTGAATGCTCGCTTGGTGTTTTCACATTTCGAGAGTCTGAAAACCCTAAAGACGGCTCCGAAGGTCCTTTTTCGTAAAGTTAGTCTCTTTCCCCGAAAAAGTGTAAAATGATGGAAGAAGAACTCTTCTAGCGCATACTAGAGTATACCTAGAGTATACCTTTTCCGTAAATTATCCAGCAAGGCCCGGAAAAGGGGTAATTCTATACCTAAGTGGATTTCGGTTCAGTTATTTTAACGAGCCCTAAAAGACAACTATGGTTGGAAAACTTTTCTTATTTAAGGAGTCTGAAAAGGGATTAAAAGAACTCCATAGGGATCTTTTCCGTAAAGGTTTAACGAGTTCAGAAAAGTAAACTCATGACCTCCTTACTGTTTTTAACGAGCTCAAAAGAGATACAGAAAAATGGTCATAACTTCCTTACTGTTTTTTAATGAGCTCGAAGTGAACATGAAAGAAATGCTCATAGCCTCCTTACTATTTTTAATGAGCTCAAAGGAAAGGTGGAAGACTGCTCATAACCTACTTACTGTTTTTAATGAGCTCGAAGTAAAGGTAGAAGAATGCTCAAAACTTACTTACTCTTTTTAACGAGCTCGAAGTAAAAGAAGAATGGTCGAAATGGGAGGAGACGAGTGTCAGGGACATGCAAAACTAGCTCCAAGCGCATGGAACAAAGCTATGCCTAATGCAAGGAACATGAGCAAGATAAGTACACTCAGGGTGTGTCTCCTCCAGGTAAAAGGTTTCAAATTGTGAGGGCAAAATGATACAGGGCTTAGCAGAAATGAGATCAGAGATGGAGGCTTATACAACGGGATAAAAGCATGGAAGACGACATCAGGCTCATTAGCGGAAGCGAGATCGTAATAGATGCACATACAAATTGAACATAAAGATGGGAGCCTTATCAAGGATGGCCAGAAATAGATGAGGAAGGAAGATATGAGGCTTCTTCTCAAAGTCATGGTAAATCTAAAAAGTCTCCCGAGCCTATGAGAAAAACTCAGCATGGGCACCAGAATGACATAAGGGTGCTGACTAGGGTGACCCATGTTAGGTAGGCTCTGCTGTTGGACTGGTGCACAATGCATAAAGAGATGGCTAACACAACAATATCCAACAGGTTCGACCCTACGGTGAATTCGGATGGCAAAAGGTTCAAATGCAACATAACAACGGGGAAGCCTAAACCTATATGCAAGGTTCCGAATATACCTGACATGGTCGAAAAGGACCAGTAAGCAAGTACACATCCAGCTAAGAATCCTGTCTCCAAAAAACATCAGTACCAAGATCATATCTAAAACATATGTAAAGAAAGACCCGATACAAGTCACTGTGGTAGAAATACTTTCAACTTCACTATCATCAACAACAGGCATAAACAAGGTAGAGTTTTCAAATGAAGACTCTATGGTACCCAAGCTTGAGGACTTACAATCAACAAGATCAACTTCAGGATGAAGATCAAAGTTGAAGGACATGATGGAATCTGCAGAAACAAATTCATCATCATGGGAGTTGAAAATTCTAGAAGCATAATCAAACTCAGCAGGAACACCGATTTGCGGATCTATAGGAGAGTCTAAAGACTCAACAGTAGGAAGATCAGACTTTAAGGTCAAACCGGGGCTGGACATAACTGCGACTGGATCAACATCCAAATGAATGGCGAACTCTACTATGGACTCTATGAAAACTTCATTGGAAGGAAGTATATCATCCCAAATAGAACACATATCTAAACATTCAGATGGAGGTGTCATTTGGTGAAAAGCTGGGACCAAGTCCCGAGAAGGTAAGCATGAACTCAGAGACTTCTTATCAGTAGCAGTTGAACTTAAGGAACAATAAGCCACATAAGGCCCATGTGACATAGTAGTGCCTAATGATGAGGGATCAGACTGGTCTACAGTTGGGTAATAAGGAGGATCAATGAATGCAAACTGGTCGATGGTGACAATGTTTTCGTTATGAGGGAAATGCATCACACGAAAAAGCGTAGACATCACAACATGCATAACATAAATTTAATCACTTCCGAGGATCATATCAAAGTCCACAGGGTCCTTTAAAACCATAAAATCAACTAAGACTGTTTTTCCACCCAAGGTAACAGGTGCCTGACAGAGGAATCCGATCGGTTCACTAGGTCTTCTATCAAAGGTCAACGGCCAATTAGCAACTGGAATAACATTAGGGAAACCCAAATCTCTCCAAGCATAAGCGGATAAGACACTAACAGAAGCACCTTCATCAACAATGCATCGATCAAATGTATCGTTCCCGACATCAACCTTTATCTGGAAAGGTGTCGAAGAAGGAAGACGAGGCTCGGCTAGACTATTCCAATCAAAGGAAACAATCCTAGGGCTTGGTAGGGGTTCATATGGCACAGATGAAGTGCCCCCTTTTTCAGGAATATCCAAACTAGTAATGCAGAAGACTTCAGCAGTAGGTGCATCAATCTCTGAAGGACCGATGGGATCGGTCGAAGATTGCATCGATTCGATCACTTCACTCTCCGAAGGAAGAGTGGGGTTGACCAAAGATTTCATTTGTTCAACCACTTTATCAATCAAAGGTTGATCTGACTGCAGGGAATCTATAGACAACTCAGGAACAGAGGTTCCTTCAGACATGGACCACACTCTTCGTGCCTCTGGAATGGCAGGGCATCGGTGAGTAAGGTGATCTCCCTTACAAAGTTTACAAGAGAACTTTGGTTTCCGTCCTATAGGTTTAGACTCCTTTACAACGTCAGTACGCTCAGCATGACTAGCATTGGCTGATTGCTTGCCCCCAGCATGACTTCCAATGGCTGGTTTCTCAGAAGCATAATAATTTTGAACTAATGACCACACTTTTTGCACTTCTGGAAGTACAAGGCACAAGTAAGTAAGGTGGTCTCCCTTGCAAAACTTACAAGGGAACTTAAGCTTCTATTTGTTTGGTTTGTCAACAATGTCAACTCCCTTAGCATGACTTGCAGTGGCTGATCTGGTGTCTCCAGTATGACTCACAGGAACTGGTGACTTGTCATTAATATGATTAGCAGTGATCAATGACGTGTCCTCAACATGACTGATAGTGGTTGAAGACAAACTTTCAATATGATTTCCAGTGACTAAAAGTTTTCTCCCAGCATGACTTGCTGTTGCTGGGTAGGTGCCCCTTACATGAATTGCAGAGGAAGGGTGCTTGCCCCCAGCATGACTCACAGAGGATGGGTTGCTACCCCCTTTTTTTGGCATCTTCTTCCCATTCTTCCTCCATCTATTCCTTTTAGATTGCTGGTTACTAGTATTGCTACTTTCGCCACATGAGGTAGAAGGAAGAGGAGAAGATGTTACTGGCAAGGGAGGCACAGGGTTCTGATGCTCTTGATTTGAGGTGCTCACAAAAGATGCGTCAGGAGCATGCAAGGCATTCGGAGTGGAAAACAACCAAACCGGCAGCCCAATAGTGAATCCAGGAAGATTCTGAGTAGCCATTAAGGGATCACCAATGTTTCCAATGAATGGAACATCACAAGGATCCCCCGAAATAGGGGTGCCTTGATTGGCACTTGACGGAATGCTAGACATAGTTTCCTGCTCAAATGAACAAGAAGTTCTCCAAGGCAAACTAAAATAAGTAGCACAAAGAGCACACCACTAAAAAAGGTCCTAGGTAAATCAAACCAGGCAAACAGATGCCTTCCGGAGAAGAGTCTGGGATGATGAGGGCCCAGAACAGATCAACGAAAGATGAAGGAAAATTACCTGGGGTCCACAATACAATGACTAAGGGTGCAAGCACTGGAATCACCCAACCGCCCTCCCAAAGACCTGCAAGGGATTTCCTCCCATGTCTGTCCTAGGTATAGCAGATATACCCTCCGCTGTCACCTGTGTATGAACCTATGGTCAGATACTAAGGATACCACAACACTGAAAACTCCTGGGGGAATAGTCGCTCGTCGAATCAGAAGGTTTGGGTAGGGTAACTGAGCCCGAAACTCAAAAGAGTCCCCAAACGCGATCAATTCCTGGTATATGCTCGAAACAGAAAGTAGAAGGAGTATTCCCAATAATCTGATCTCACAAGACGTACTGCATAGATCCCAGGAAAGCTTTGAGTGAAGTGGGTTTACCTGTGATAGTCAAACTATGATTTTTGCATAATGTGTGATCTTGGGTGGTTTAAGGTGTTTTAAACCCAAGATCCTAACCAAGACTAGTTGGTGTAGTGTAACCTAGAAAAGAAAATGTTACTAGTACATTTTATTAGGGTTCATTTTAAAGGTTACTTGCTTACTCAAAAAAGGTAGTGGGTGTGTGAGAGTGGTTATAATAGAGATAGAGTACTGAAAATGAAATATTTACCACCAAACAAATCTTTTCTTTTCAATGCAATTCTTAAAATTATGATCTAGAATGCATATGCAAATGCAATTTTTAATCTTTCGAATGCCAAAAAGGAAAAAATAAAGTCTAAACTCAAAACCTAAGAATGCAGCTACTCAAACAAATAGGTATGCAAAAGAAAACTTGTTCTTTTTGATGCAAAGAACTCTAAAATCTTTTAAGCCACTTGCAAGGTACTCTATTCAGAAAATGAATCAAAATTCTTTATGCTTTTCAAAGGTAGGAAACAAAACTGAAACTACCCTACTATCAAAACAAAAGCAAAGAAACTTTCAGGTTCTCTTTATGAAACAGTAAAAGCTACCAAATATGACTTTCAAATTCTTATTGATGTAAGCATGCCAACCATTGGGAAAATAGTACAAAAACTACTTTTAGACCCAAACGAAGCAAATGACCTACGAAGAAGTATGGTTTGGTAAAGTCAGGTCTGCACATAAGCAATGCAAACAAGGACTTGAACAACAATCAAAACACTTGAGCTTTCACTACAAAAGAAAAACTAAAAGCATAAGGGAGGATAAGAAACCAACCTAAAAGACAAATTTCACTCAAATAGATACAAACAGGGTCAAGAAGACTCAAGAGGTTTCAAATCCAGTGGAAATGGGGCAAGCAAGTTCAGTCAGACTCAAATTAGGGTACAAAACACCAAACAGGTCCACAACCCCCCAACTTGGGTTGACAAACCCCAAAACTTTCCAAACAAGCCCAAATTGATCAAAAGAGGTTCAAATCATGAATGTAGGATCAGTACAAGGATGGGAGACCACTTACAATGGTTTAAATCAGACCTAGGGTCATTAGGGACCTAAAAAAATGCAGCCATAGCCCCCAGATTTGGGTCCACAACCCAAAAACTCAAAAAAATCAAACCTAGATTTTGAGCGCTACTGTGTATGAAGGAAATTAGCACCCATAGCAGGATGGGAGCTACTGTGCAAAGGAAAAGTAGCGTATTGGAACTACTGTGTTGTACAAACAGTAGCGTACAGGTGGAAAACGTTGGAAAAATGGGGTTAAAACCACCACACCTAGTTCCACAAGGGTTTGCAAGGGCTGGGAAGGGTTTGTAAGAGCCAAGGAGGGTCAAATAGAGCCTACTAACTGATCCTAATCAATAAAATGAACAAAGACCATCAAACAAGATTGAAGAAATGACCTTGGATACCCCTAAGCAGTTAAGCTTTCCCCAGTATGGTCGTCATTCTGTTGTTGGGAAAATGCACCTATAGTTCAGGGGAGAAACTACCAACTTACGGTGATAAAGATAGACTTACAAGCATTCTGCAAGTACAACAAGTAAATGAAGAGATTAGGGTGTAGAGATGTAGGCACCTCATTCAGAAGGTTGATCCTAGCTTTGCCTCCCTCGCTCTTCAATGCTTATCCAGTGTCACAATGCCCAGACCTGCAAAACAACTTGATACCTTTCTCAAATACATTTGACTACATATATAATATTGATATCCATAATATAAAGAGACATCAAACTATAATCAAACAGTAATCAAATATAAGACACATTAATAGGTCATATTTGGAAAGAGAAGAACTTCTGATCTTTATTAATGAATGAAAGCAAGTACATATAGTTATACCTTCTTTCAAGCTTGGCACTTCACGAAACCTAGATTCAAGGTCTCCTACTTCCGTTCTCCAAGGATTCCAGCCTTTGATCAACTGTGCTAGGGCTTACCAAAACTGAAGCACAAGAGAGGGGAATGAGAGTCTCCATTCCTCGAGCATAAATTTGTAATTGGGCTTAGTCCCCTCACATGGCCCTTCTACCCTCCTTATATAGTCAGTGAGGAAGAGGAAAAGAAGTTATAATCGCTCAAGAGGTTTCCCAACAAACTTAACTTACTTGAATTTCGAGATTTTGACCAAAACAGGGGTGTACGCTACTCTATAATAGACAAAGTCGCGTACACATGTAATTGAGCGCTACTATTTCAACAGTGGAGTCGCGCTAAGAAGGGTTTGAGCACTACTATTTCAATAGTGGAGTCGCGCTCATGTTAAAAAAATGGCCAAAAACAGGCTTTTCTGCTCATTTTCAGGAGATGGTTTGGTCTGGAAAAATGTTCCTAAGGGTCATATACATCAAATGGGTCAAGAATGAGGTAATTTCAACCATGTTTAGTGTCCCAAATGACTCCTCCATCCATAGATGTCCTGTTGTGTGACTGAACTTGATCTCAAGAAGTGTCGTCATGCGACCAAGGGAAGCAAGCGTCGTCAAGGACGGAGAGGTGTCATTTCAAGCTATAACACCCATGGATCGGGTGTCATCTTTTAGATCCATTTTGGAAACTAGGGTTTTCCTTACTAAGGGACTTTGGATTTTTTGCTCACACAGGTCAACTTTGAGAAATAATTGATCGGAGTCTTATAGCTAGTGTTCCGAGCTGGAACCTTCCAAGACACACTTGCAGGACTTCCCAGAACCCAGTTTTGTTGCACGGTTGGAGTTTTATGCCCCCGATAGGTATCCAATAGGTGTCCCTAAAGGAATTTCGGATGCGAGTTGGAACAAGCCATAGAATGATGATTGTGGCTCGAATCGACAAACCGTCGAATCCATTGGATTCAGGACATCACGATAGTGCTATGGGTACCCCTCTCCTCTGGTCCCATGGCTCACATGTCAAATTTTAGGTCCATTTTGGAAACTAGGGTTTTCCTGAGTAAGAGACTCTACAATTTTTGCACATAGGGGTCAACTTTGCAAAATTTTGATTTTGATTCTAGAACTAGACATTCAAAGAGTGGCAATCAAACCTAACACATTGCACCCCTGGTAGATTTTCCTTATTGTGCCGCGTCATTTAACATCTCCTTAGTGTTCCGCTATATTTGTAGGACAAATATAATTGTTAGATACCTAATTTAGATACGTCAATCTGTAGGACTTGTGCCTCGCATTAATTTATGCAAATTAGGCCACTGCATATCCGCTGCAATTAGTGTGAAGAATATTGTCTGACAACCTATCTGTTGAATCAAGTTAGATAACTCTTGATGACACTTACTCCAATATGCACACGTACCTCTTAATATCGTTCTGAATCTCATTAATCTTTCTCCCAATATTGAATCTGGAATATTTCGTAAATGTTGCCATAACTCTTTCATTGTCGTGGGTAGTTCACTAGTTTTTTTTGACAAAAACTATTGAGGAGGCTTGAGCACGATGTCTCATTATGATATTTAGTAAAAAATATCGGAAGCGAGGGTGCCTTCCAAATTTTTTATCACGATATCTGAGAAGATGTTTTGTGTACTCATGTAGATGGACATTTCGCATTTGCGGTTGTAACCGATCTGCCTCTCCTTTAGGGAACAATGTTGGAAATGCCATATCAAATCATCCAACAGTGTTATACTCATTAATTGGAGATGAGCCAATGCCAGGCGAGTTAAGCACATCAATTGATTCATCATTTGCGTTAGTTTCATCCGGACTAGGATTATTTGCCCATGCTCTAATAATTTCTATCTCCGGTGGTGCACTTGGAATCCTTGATCCAAAAGAAGTTGTTTGTAAACCATCTAACATGTCATCAACTCCTCGTATCCCTTCCAATATTATTTATGGGCGACAATCATGCCCGACAATAATATCGACAAATATTACAAAATCTCCCTCATACTGGGCTATAGAATGCCTTTCGACGTAATTAAGCATGAAAAACAAGCAACATATAAACTTGTTCATAACACTTGTAAGCCACAAGTTAAGTTGCTATGCTAGTAATTATATCATATACTAAAATTTAAAATATAATTCAAATTGTACATATAAAATCAAAGTTAATATAACACACATTTTTAAATTTGAAAAAATAATTTGACAACCATGTACATGAAACATCCAAGTTTTATTTTGTTCTACATCTTAACCTTAATTAGTATGGCATAGGTGCTCTACAACTTAGTTTTGTTACGTGGAGAGTCAAAAAGTACTCAACGTTCGAGTATAGTTTATCTACCATATGCTTTTAACATCTACAATCCCTACATCTACATCTATGAAGAAATAAGATATTGTTGGAATACTTTTAGTATTCGAGATCTACAACCTTTGAATATTCTATATATAAAGAAGTAAAATGTCATTAACCTATCAAACAGTTACAAAGATAATAATAACAATTTTTATAATTTCGCTCAAGAAACACACCACATCATTCCACGTGGTGCAAGCGTTCCATTATATAATGCATGTAGCGCTCTGTTTTCCATCTATTTCTTTCTCCTGTCATGCGGAGTAGGGTTTGTGTACCGTCGAGAAGGGTTTGTGTCGTGTTGAGTACGGTTTCAGTAAAATGGGTTGCGATTTTGTCGAAGAAATACTGGCGTGGCTGCCAGTCGGTTCTTTGTGTAGATTTCGCAGCGTATGCAAGGAATGGAATGATCTCATCACTTCGACAAGATTTATAACACGTAAATGGGCGGAGAAGCCCGCTAACAAGAACCCATCGCTGGTATTTGTGGAAGTTAAGGAATCTGGGTTGGCTTCCTGTTTGTTCAATCGGACCTGGAACAAACCCTCTTCAATTTCCCTTTCTTTCGTCCGCCAGAGACGGAAGGAGGAAATAACTTATTGCTGGGGATCGGCCGCAGGCCTCTTCTTGATGGAGTATAAATCTGTGCTTCGATCTGCGTTGGTAGTTTGCAATCCTCTCACAACAACCTCCTTACAACTTCCCCCCTTCTCATCCATTCAGCACATTAAGCGCATGTTCATCGATGGAGGGGAGGGCGACAGTCGAGACACATATATAGTTGTGGGGGTGGGCCAAACAAGAAATCAGGATCCAGGGTTTATTGTCGAAATCTACAATTCCACTGACAGGTCTTGGAGGATTGCAGGACAACTGAACCTGGATTCGTGGTTTGCGGTGAGGGAGATGGTTTATTGCAAAGGTTATTTTTACTGGACAAGGGCAGATTTTGATGGCATCCTGGGTTACAACATCCAAGAGGGTCTTTCCATCTTTGCGCCATTTCCAGATGGTATAAACCCTGAACTGCTCACCTGTGGGTCACGGCTTCTGCTCATGGGCTTCATGGATTTGCCCGTGTACGACGAAGCTAAAGATATGCATGTGATTTTATGGGAGTTTGATAAACCGAAGGTAAACTCCTTTTCCTCTTCCTTCATCTCCTCTGCTTCATGGAAGGAGATTGCAAGAATGCCTGAGATTGCAGGAATGCCTCCTTCCTATAGTACGAAAGATATTATGGACAGGATAGTGGTAGGAGTTGGGGACTGCGTATGCTACATATGGTCCATAAGTGAGATAGACGTGGTTGCTTACCATGTAAATGAAGATACATGGAGTTGGCTTCCCAACCATATTTTAGGTCACGATGCAAGTGCATTGTTGCGTGAGCGTGACCAGTCAATTTACCCTGGTCCAGACCGTGAGCTGCCAATGGCCTTTGAACCAAGGCCAGACATGAAGGTTTAGTGAAGATATAACGCCTGGTATGCATGCCTTTGCCTTTCACCTCATTATGCTTAATTTTTAAAAATCTTCATATTTCTCTCGGGAGTTTATATTACTCCTCTTAAGCTGAAAGTAAAACAAAGCAATGAAAAAACTGTATTTACTCATTCTCAACTGAAACAGACCATTCCTTCGTGAGGCTTTGGGTGTTGGGTCTTGAATTTTATATTACTGTAACATATAGTTATTACTAATTTACAGAGTTTGTAATGCTGGTACACATTTTGTAGCATTATGATAGGCTAATATAACACTGGTTGACTGTATAGTTCGTGTGAATGGGTATGGATGCACAAGCAATTCTCTTTCGCCATATTTATGCATGTGAGCAGAAAAGCTTTTCTTCTCATATGTGACCTTCAGCTGAATTGCCAAATTGTATTTTATCTTAATTAACTTAAGAATGCAAAGTTGTAATAGATATATGGAATGCATGCCAAATAGGAATATAATGAAAGGGAGAAGGAGGAGCTTCTTTTTTTTGTGGTTTTGAATTTTGCCAAATAGGAATATAATGAAAGGGAGGAGGAGCTTCTTTTTTTTGTGGTTTTGAATTTTGATTATATGTGATTTTGGATGGATTCTATGCACATGTTTTAAATGTATGTTTCATCTATTGGTCTTTAATGTTGATAATTGATCTCTGCAGGTGCTCACATAAACCTTCTTGCAAGGTTTGGGTTCTGTTTAGCTAGGAAAGCGTTATTGCCCATGGTTGCCAAACGATTGTTTTCTACATGATTTTTGGAAATCTTTTTATGTCAGGTACGAGGGTGGAGTTAATGTTGTTGCTCAGCAATGGATTCTAAGCATGATGCTTTTCACTCCCATGTTTATATTAATAGTGGGTCATTTTGTTATCTTTGGGAAAGTGCTATTTCTAATCCAAGAGAAGATATTAAGATTTTTTCTTTTACAAGAAGCTAGTGTGATCATGGCCTTGATAATTTTCAAATATATGTATTTTTTAACAACTAGATGGAGTGATCATGCCCTCTAAATTTTTTATTTCTTGTAGATTGAGGTGGAAATTGATCTGTGCCTTAGTAATGATGGCTTATTGCTTGAAATGAAAATAGACCCATGCTTGTTAGGGATCCATGTTTTCACAATTATTAAAGACGAGGTTTGCATTGTCTAGTGAGTAATATTTTGTCATTAGAACCTATCCATTTACAATTTTGGTCATAGTGGTCTTATTCGTCCATTTGATTCCCTGTATGCACTTGTGTAAGAACTTCGAAGTTGCGAGATACTGTCAATTGGAATGTTCACCTCAAAGAATTGAAATTTTTTTCATGATTAGTGGGAGGATAAGCGTCTATTTGCTTGTTACATGGTAGACAAAGTTTTTTTGTGTTTTACATAGAAGACATTTTGTTTGATTTTCTCTTTATTGAGACTGTGTACTTGTTTCTCCTTCTTAGGTGCTCCCTATCCTCTATTTATAATAGAAGCATTGTTTGGAGTTGCTAAAAGGTCTATGTATGGGTGTTGTTAAGAACTTAGAAACTAACATGGTTGCTTGGACTATGATGGAATTTACATCTTGAGGCTATATACTTATGCAATAGAGGTAGCTTTTTTTATAACATTTTATAGATTAGTTATAGATATAATTCTATGTCATGAATTATCTAAAGTATTGTAAGTTTTTTCTTGTCTTGTCAAGGGGGGTATTTATGAATTACATTGTTATAAATTTCATCCCATAGCCATAATACAAATTTATAAATAAGAGATGTATGTGTAATTTCATAATGCAAAACATGGTGGAATTAAAAACTCCATCTACACACACATCATGCATAAATAAACATATTCATCACAGGTGGAAAATAAAATCATTCACATTCATACACAAGAAAATACTTACCTTTTAACCTAGAAGATCCAAGTAACTAGCTATGTAAGAGTGGTTTTCCACATAATCATAGGTATCATTTGCAGATACCACCCATGAGTAAAGTTATGATGCCACTATGATTTAAAGGAAACACCTATAGGGTTCTCTCTCTCTGCCCACAACCCATTTTCTCTCATGCTTATCCAAAATTTCCACCTCTGAGCATTTGCACAGATCTCACTCAGCCATCCTAGCCATGGCACTCTTCTCTACTGCCCCACACAACACAACGAAGGAATTTCCCTTCACTATTCCCTAGTTCCCTCAATAAATCCAACCATTATAGCGCTTACTAGCATGTATAGAAAGAGTGTCACATGATGTCTGCTATTGGATAACCTCTCATAACATCAATCAATGGCTTATCAAGCATTCAAAAGTATCAAAATATTATAGGTAAAGGTTCATATCTTTAACTACTTTTATGCTCACCTATGGCCATTATCTTTCCTCTAATTTCTACAATCCTCCTTCCATATGAATTTTTGCTTATATTTTAATCTAGTAATGATAAAGGAAATGGAGATCATAGCATGAGAAAAACTCTAAGTAGTGTAAAATATGCATGGGAAATGAGTGGTAGAATCCAAAGGATATGATAGGATGGTGAAAAGACAATTGACATAACGTATAACTATAGAAGAGAAAACACTTATAACTATCATAGAAGTATATTCACCCCATGATTCCATAACTACATTAGAAGAATTTCCCCACCAACCTCACACATGCATTTAATGATTGGATTTAATCATCAAAATGAAGTAATTGGATCATTTAAGGTCCATGGAAGCAATTAGAGAATTCTAAAGTTGAAACTTGGAAATAGAGTATTTAATATCTCATAGGCCCCCTTTTCTCTTCCCCTCCAGTGGAATCATTGCCCCTCTAGTGATATTTATATAACCATCTTGGACCCATTTTTTAATTTTCCAACACAATAGTTACATAGCCTTCAAGTTAACATGACAAGACAACCTCATGGTCAATGTAGAAATATTTATTTTATGAATGCCTATCCATTCACTAGTCGAGCCTTGGCTTTGATCTCCACACTAGGAATCCATACTAGCATATTTACATCATTTACATCATTTTGATTTAATACATTGCAATTCAAAACTCATGGTATTATAATCCCATCCCTCTTGGAATAACACCATCCTCGATGTTTTCTCAAAATCAGAACAAAAAATGGATATGCCTCTCTCATGAAATCCTCCACCTCCCATGTAGCCTAATCGGGACCAAAGTCCTTTCATTTCACCTTTACCTATCTGATGGCTTGGTTCTAGAGCAATGTTTCGTTCTTTTCAAGGATAGATAGTGGATCTTCTTGGAACTCTCCCTTAGGTTCCACCTAGATCACATCCTAACCAATCACATGGTTAGGATCATATACATATTTCTTAAGCAAAGAAACCTAAATCATTATGATCTATAGTGTTAGCAAGAAATGAAATTCTATATGAAACTAACCCTATCCTCTCCATTACTTCAAATGGCCCACAATATCTCAATGATAGCTTGGCATAATTTCTCGAGCTTCAAAGAACTCTTGCTTGACCTCACTTGGATGTAAATATGATCACCAACATTGAATTCCATATGCACTCGATTCTTATCTGCATATCCTCTTTTTCTATCTCAAGATGCCTTTAAATGCTACCTAATATTTAAAAC
Source organism: Larix kaempferi (assembly GCA_027924585.1). Taxonomy (NCBI): domain Eukaryota; kingdom Viridiplantae; phylum Streptophyta; class Pinopsida; order Pinales; family Pinaceae; genus Larix; species Larix kaempferi. The sequence continues at coordinate 295,156 of BSBM01001622.1, forward strand.
CTCTTGTTTCATTTCATTATGGATTCTTTCTCACCATTCTAAATTTCTCAAGACTCACTTGGAATTCAAAAACCTTGGGTATGAAATCTTTCAATAGGTTTTTCCAGCTTCATTATTTCCTTAATCATTTTTGGCCCAAGAACAATTTTTTTCACTAGATTATCCCAACTCACTAGTGTCCTACACCTTCTACCACACAAATCTTGAAAAGGATTCATTCCCAATGATGTCTATTTCCCAATTTTATATGAAAAATCTGCCAAGTGTAGATAATATTCCCACTCAGATGGTTTTTCCATCACATACATGCAAAGTGTTGGGAGAGGAACGTGAGATGCAAAAATTAGGTTGGATTCTCTTTTCATCTTCTCCAATGAAAATGTTTTCCTTCTATTTTTTCATGTTCAACTAAAATGGAGGCATGTGTGGCCTTTTCCAAATTCGTGGATAAATTTGGAGCTTATTTAGAGCTACTGTAAATTTTAATTTTATGATTGTAGTGGATTTTTTGAAATAACATTGTAATATTTACTTGGATGGTTTGCATAATAGCTCATAAATTTAATTTATTCCAAGCCATGTGCATCATCTCCAACTAAAAAAATATCAATCTGACAAAAAATGAGCTGAATTGGTGCATATTTGGTCCTTTCTGTGTTCAAATATATGGTTGTTGCAGCTACTTGGAGTGGGCGAGAAGAAAACCCTTGAGCTCCATTTCCCTTCTATAAATTATTCTTTCACTTTATATTTAAAAAATCCACTTTAGACTTAACATTATCATCTACATTACACTTTATAATATAAGTCAATTCATAGTGAAAAATGATTATTAGTTGGACATTTGAATAATGGTTAAAATATTATAAAAATAATATTTTAATTCCCAAAGAGGCCTCATACACCTTATATGCTTTCCATTTAACATAGCATTATTAGTCCCTACCATCATGTGCTGCAAGGACTATACAAAAACGACTTGTCATTTTTTCCTATTAGTCTATACACAAATCTATGTATTATTTACACATTTACCCAAATTTTTCTTGGATAAATGTTTCATTCACGATTCAAACATTTTTTAATGTTTTAATTATGTAACCAAGTATTTTGAGGCCTGATTTGGCCTCATCCCAGGGGCAAAGAAAGTTTATGTAACATGATGTCCTAAGTTTTGAGTACCTACATATTGCATTTGTTTCACTCTTGGATTAATGTTGGCCTTGGATTAGCATTATTTTAAACATTTAAGGTTTTCTCTAATTTTTTCCTTACTTTTAATCCTTACTTTTAATGCCACCCTAGAAGGTTATGCACTCTTATTCTTCAACTATTAGCATGTTGTCCATGTGTGTTTTTGCATGCTTTCCATGTGGTTGTTGCATGCTATCCATGTGTGCATTCTCTAGTAGCTACACCATGAATTCCTCGATGCAATTGTTCTAGCCATAACACCTCTCAATGAATGCAGCGCCCCTAGGCTCAATGATTTTCTAGTCTCCTTTCAGTTGTTCACAAGATGCAGGTTCTGTCTGAATCCCTAACATGCTTCTTTCTTTGCATTGATCCTTGCTGCATTTGCATGTGTATCCACAATATTCCAAGAATACGAACCTTCCACTTGTGTTCCAAGGCAATCGTTTCATGGCCTACAATTATTACTCTCGGTGATCTACAATTGCTTTGCATGATGCCAACCTCATTCGTTGATGAGAGGATAACATTAGAAATATAGAAAACCAAATGCAAAAAATAAGAATTTCCAAGATGTAGTTGCAAATTTGAAGGTAGAACAAATTTATTTTGTAGCAAAGTTAAAAAGATAAAAGATAGAATAAATACATATTGGTAAGGATGCCTCATTCTTTCTACAGGATATTCTTCTTTTCTTCCCACATATTCAATTTGAGATATTTTTTACACTAGGAAGGCACACTGAACCAATTTGTGGATGTGAATGTATACCAGTAAAAGGATTTCTTACTTGATGCTATGCCTAACGCAGCCACCGTGAATTTACAATTTCCCATCATCTTTTTCTTGATGAATCTTTTCTTATGCCTATAGGTTTCCATTGATAAACAACCCCTATTGAGAATCAACCATAGGAGCAACTGAAACCCTTTCCATGCAAATATTTCTTTGTAACATGCTCTAGCTCGAGTAACAACTCTTGCACCTAAAAGTAGAAGTGTGAAACATTCATTTATGTCATTTACAATCAAACAAGCCAAGATTTTACTTTAAAAGGATTATCAATCCAAGTAGAATTGACACACCTTAGTTGAATTCACGCTAACAATCGATTACTGAACTATGATATTATGTAGCTTTGAATTTATTCTCTTCCCTTCTTGTAATGAAACCCTTCTCTTGTAATGAAGTCTCTCTGATGGCTAAAGGAACTTATTTGAATTATTTTGAACTAAACAATGTTCACAATCTACTACTGTATGAGAATAGTTAGCATCCTTTTTTATTTCTTCCAAAAGTGATTTCCCTACCACTATCTATCCATCAATTGCAAATTTCCTTAATATAGCAGAAACAAGGATGCCAATTGTTACTATCATCTTCTTGTTCGTCATTTGAAAGTTTCCATTCTCCCCTGGTACATCCATCCCCTAGGTCGTTTTCCTTATTCATGTTGTATATTAAGGATTCTATCATATGCTTGGACAAGCTCAGAATCCATATTAATGTAATTATTTATGTTTTCTATCCACATGATCTTTGTTCCATTCTCCTCACCATTCTCAAAGTTTGTAACGCATACAATGCTAAAAAGAAGATTCATGATCAACTTGACTAAATCCCATGGAGAAATTTCCATTAGGGTTGATTAGTGTTGGATATAATATGCCCCAGCTAGCTTCTCACTATTCTAAATGCAAACTAGCAATAAGCAAGAAGCTAATGAATAGTGGAACTCCAAATAAAAAAACTCATACTACCCCTGCATGGATATTTTTTTACGATTGCTTAAGAACGTAACTTCTGGCATTGAGATTCCGAGCCTTGTCTCCATAAGGAAACTTTTGTTCAAAATGATGGCATCCCACATATCTGTTGTCTTTGCATGGACACTTGGAGTTATTTGTCTTTATGATGGAGAAGTGTGATGTTCACTTTCCCTAACATTATGTGCATAGGAAATGTGTAGCTGAAAAGACTCACATTTTCTCTTTTAATGAGGTTTGTATATTCAAGATTCAAAAGCTATCCATCCCCTTCTCAATAGTATTTTTCAAAAAATATTCTTTTTATTTATTCTTATTATATGATAACTTGTAGTTAAAAGTTGACTTGGAAAACATATTTTCATCCAATGGATAGAAAAGATTACTTGGTGGAATCTCCAGTTGCAACTTAGTGAATGCAAAATCTTATTCGAAAGACAATTTGAAGCCCCATAATCGAGTTTTGATAAGACCATCGAGGTATCATCTTCTCCATCTATTTATTTTCCTGGTGGAGCAATATGCCTCAGAATTCTTCCAAGCGATTGACCATTTGATAGAGAAAAAACTGCATCTCATAAGATTTTTTGGATCGACCCAACCAAGCCATAATACATTGATTTAGCAATAACACCCTTTATATTGAAATAAGTAATATGAGGCGGACTTTAGAGAAGATACTTCTTTTTTGAGATTCCAGAACCATTATTGTTTGTAGGTTTACTAGAATTTCTAATGGTCTAATTCCCATTGATCATTTTGTGTCTTATAAGTCCTTCTCACTTGAGCATAAGTCTTTTATGGAATCTATTTCATTTGTTCATGAACCTTGGTCTTTTCAGGAAGCCACGTCTCACCTCACATGGCCACTTGTCTTTGTGATGGACAAGCACCACCCTAACCTCATTTAAAAAGTAAAAAAATAAAATAGTGCATAAGATGAACTTTGAAGTGCCGACCGATAATGATTTTCTTTGGATTGCCTTGGTAGCGATGTTAATGTAATAATTTTTTATTTTATTATTACTTACTACTTGTTTATAATCTTATCATCATGTTAACTCTTTCTTGTATGCACGGTTCTTCCAGCTGAACAAGTGTGATGAAGCACACTTACCATATGAGTTGAGATTCCATATCAGCAGGGAGTCTTTTTCAAATAAATATTGGGATGCACTGCAATATGGCAGATGAGCCTAGACTCGATATCACATATAAGAAGCAAAGAGTCTTGATATGAGAAGAAAAGCAATGCACAAATTATATATAGTTTTGAATCTTGCGATAAACAAATCTTTGAGATTTATTCCTAAATGGAGCTTGTTTTATTCCTAATTTTGAATCTTCCAGCAACCTATTCATATCAAATGAAGTTGATTTCCAGAAACAAGAAAAATCATTGTGCTCCCTTTCTTGACACATTGCTCCACTCCACAACAACAGGAAGAATGCTATGCTCATTGACACAAACAGAGCTACGCTACCAACTTCAAGCAAGACATCAACCAGTTTACCTATTTGGTTATGTAGGGATTGACGCATGCTCCCTTAATCCACGTTATCTATCTATAAATATATAAATAGCATATGGTGGCACGAACTAGTCCTTTACCTTCTATCTTTCCATGTAGTTGATGTGGGTGGCAACTGAGTTTTGCTTGAATCCTTCTAGATTCTAGAGAAACAAAGTATCGGGATTGAGTACGTCGCACTAAGATGTGACTTATACTTTTACTGGGTTCATGGTATCCCTTTTAGGTAGGGACATGTTGCTGAGAAACCCAACTTGTGTTATCCCTTTATGGTTTTAAGCCTTGTTTAATAACTTTTACAACTGTTACATATCATCACCCTTCACACCTTCCATATGGTTTTAAAACCTTATATTATAACCCATTACACTTTATGCTTGGTTCAAGTCACAAAGGATACAACATGAGGTTTAAGCTTTGATTTTTATAATTTATAAACCATGTTTTATTAATCCTGAAAACAATCAAATTAACCTATTGCACAAAGCATGTGAGGAGGCCACTGCACGCACTTTTAATCGTTGATCTCCTTCGCGGAGGCCCTTCATCCAACATTGGAAGGAGTCAAATTTTCAATGCTAGGACTGTTGATTTGGTAAGAGAGGAGGCGCAATCCATCGTTGGAACGGATGGGCCTCTTCCTTTTTCCTTTTTGTCATCCCACCCACCAATAGTGAGGATTGACTTACACATAGAATTGAAACTAAATCATAACCATTGGCAACCCCTCCTTTCTCAAGATGCATGAATGGTCATGATGTGTGTAATATTCATCCAATGGTGGAGAGGTATTTGGATTTTTTGGGTCAGATAAACCTGGTACCATGTATTTAGGATGTTGAGAAGATGCTAGTATGACCTTTCCAGCATCGAAATATTGCCCATGGAACTTGGAATCATCATTTTTCTAAACTATGCAGCTTGGAATCATCATCATTTGCTGGCAATTGCGAGAGCTATGATCTACCATAGGAGATAAACAAATTTCCACACCTCACCATCATGAATGACAACATATTTCCCAGCCATTTTGATCGATTGTTGACTATGTTGGGATAATTTTGCAATTGAAAATTCAACATGAAGTTCCTCTGCAAAAACACATTCATAAATTTTTTGTCGCTCTTTTGTGTCGCATGGGGATGAAATAATTTCATGGTATTGTTAGGATATATCAATGCTCCATCCTTGTCCTACCTAGCATTATTTATTTTTCCTAGTTGTTGATGATGTCATTTTTTCCCTAGTGGTGTGCATATGTCATCCACGATCCATCTACCACCTTCTGAGCCCTTCATGCATCAGTTTAGGACCACATCAGTCAGATCCCTATTTTATAGGAACCAATAGAGTGTTCCTATAGCTAGCATCATTTTTTATTTGAAATCCTTTTTTAGTCTCTCTAGTGCAGTCCACCTGAGTTAGCTTACTCTTGTGGGGGATTGGAGCTCGAGATGCCAGTAATTGTGGCCTCATGCGCCCATTTTCTTATTGACATGCATGAAACTCATTATTGCACCCGCCCTTATTTAGTTAACTAATTGTGACTTCAGTTAGGTGACTTTAGGTTCAGTTTAGTTGAGTTTCAGTCTTCTGGAGCACTCTAGTGGTGATAATCCCTATGCTAAACCGACTGAGGTTCGAATTCCCCTGTGTGATTTGACATTCTCTCCATCGTAACATCATTGTTGATTATACTGATTATTGGATCATGTGACATTATTCTACTCCTATCTGAGGTCTGTTGCATAATTATTCTTCTGCTCTTTTTTACTGCAATTTTCACTCTTATTCAACTCTTTCCGCTCATTCTTTATTTAAGAGATATCCTCATCTCTTAGATTTGTTATTACTTAGAATTTCACATGGTATGTGTTATCACTTAGATTTTACCCCTCTTTGTTGTGGAAAGGATAACTTTAAGGTAACTACATCAAACCAGTCTTTAGGAGGAAAATTAGCCTTTTTTCCTACAAGAGCGGGCTCTCTCAAAAATATATAAAATGGCTAAAGATGTTTGACAAAGATTTGTATTTTGGAATTTATGAATGGATGAAACATATAAATAACATTGCGTAATGGAGTCAGAAATGCATTTTTCAGATGAACAACAGAATTTAATCAATAAATATTTTCGTAAAGGAAGGGTAGCTATCTTTTCATAGTCAAGGTCTTAATTTGCAGGTCGATAATGAAGAAAAAGAAAGAGTCCATCAATATTGGGTATTAAACAAGAATGAATCCAATATTAACTTTAGCGGAAATCTCGTGAACACTTAGATGCGATAAAATTGAGCATAAGCATATGAATTCTGATTTATTTATGACTTTCATCCAAGCATGAAGAATAACACAATGGAAAAAATATTTACTGGAAATAACGTTTCACAAAGAAAAAGAGGATAATCACGGACCACAAAATAGATAACACAAGAATATTTACTTTTCAAAGAATTCAATTCCATTCAACCATCTATATTTCAGAAAACTACAATGCTCCATACAAAACATATCTCTCTTACTTACAGGTTCCAACCCTTAATCCTTTACAAAAATTTGTTTAAATACATCAACATTGCTCCACGAGCCGCGGAATAATTGTTTTCAAAAAACAGTAACCTCATAACTATTTTTCTCATAATTTTTTTTCTCACAAATGTCGAAAATTAAAATAAACTTAAACAAAACTTAAAGATATTTTAATTCATATTAAGATGAATTATAGTACTTTGCTCCTAATATGTTCTTTGACACATGTCTTCATGAATGCAATTTCTACTTCATTCTCCCATATTTTTCAACTGTTTTCCACTATTCTATAGTTGGCACCTCATAGCTTGTCATTTCTTTTGACCATGACTCTTAAACCGACATTTTCCACATAAGAAATTGGGGATAATTCTGCAATTATCATTTTCAATCTGTTTTGGATTTCAAAATCTGCTTCCATTTTTTCAAGTACAATTTTTCCTGTCAGAGACTGTGCCATATATTCAAATTTTATGTGATCCATCCTGGCCTTAATTAGCAATGCTTGATAATCTGACTGGGAAATTTGCTCTTCCATTTTTTATCCCAAAAGGATGGAAGTCCTTTCTGAAACAATTTTGAAAACAAACCTTGAAAACATTTCACGTGTTGTGACATCTTATTTACCTTAGCTTGGACCACTTGAACATGATGATGTTCTGCAATGAATCTCCTTGCATGAGCTATCATCGTAATTCTGTCTTTAATCCCTAAAGTCTTCATGTCATCCATAGTCAAGGAAGTTAATAAATCAATAGCACACTGTGTTTTTTCTATTGATCTTTTCCCTAGAGTTTCCATCGTGGCTCCACAATTTTGCAAAGCTATATTTATCACTACTCCTTTATCTTGTATGAAATTTAAATAAGATCTCAGATTAGTTGTTTCAACCATGATTACATCCCAAATTAAGTGCCTAGCTCCTTGCATAGGCAATTTCCATGTCACTTTTTCTACCAATTTTTCATTTTGCTCTTCTAACTTTTTATTCTTTTCTTCTAAAGCTTCTTTTCCTTTTTCTTTTCTTTGCAGTTCTTCTCTCAAACTTTAATTTTTTGTTTTTAAACTCTTTATATCCTCTTCTTTAAAGCTGATCTGTGACATTGCTTTGAACCAAATCCTCTGTTCAAGTTTCTATACTTGATTGTCCTGTTTTTATTTGATTATTTGTTTCTAAAATAAAAACACTCTCATTTAAAACATGAATTTTAGATAGAAGTGTACCCCTTTCTCCTTCCCATCCACTTTGTTCTTCTATAATCTTCAACATTTTTTCTTTGGTGTCAATTAATTCTTGAGACAAGGTTTCTTTTTCCTTCTCCAATTCTATCAACTCAGATGCCTGAATTAATTGACTGGTTGTCATTTTAAGCTTTTTATTCAATATGTGGATGGTGTTATCTGTCTCGGCTAAAATATTTTTGGTAGCCTTGCCTTTGTCTGGTTCACTATCAATATCCAATATATCATTCTGGAGTCTTTTGATCTACTGCTGATATCTTTTATTTTCTAATTTCTCATGTTTTAATTGATTCTCCAATATTAAAACAATGGATTGCAATTTGGTATTTGCTAGGGCAATTTTCATTAAATCTTCATATATTACCTCTCCAATCTGCTTATGTAAATGAATTTTATCGGGTATGGGGATCCGATGTAAATAGAGTTTCATCTCTGAAATTCTGTCATGGGTTGCCACTACCAAATTTAGTGTTTTTTTGACATAATCCTTTGTAGTAACAAGTGAAACTTATCGGTCTGATACATCCCTTACGTTTGAGTAAATTTTCACCATTTCTTCTAAGGAAGCATGTTTTTTTTGTCCACATTTGATGAATAATTCACTCGACTTGAATCTTTCACTGGGTCCATCTTGTTGGGCTTCTTCAAAACTATACTCCTAAAACTCAAAAGCATGTCTTTGATCTGTATTTTCATCCTTTTCTAGCATCAATCTCGATCATTTCCTCATCTGAATAAATTCTTGCTCTTTTTTATATCTTTGTCTGTTCAACTATCTCTTCATCATCCCGTGGAAAGTTTCTCTTACTATTAATGTCCATATTACTAGAAATTGGTAGAATAAAGGTAGATGAATGTGAACTATCTCACGTGGATCTACTTGGACTAACTCCATACTTGGGTGATATTCCATCAAATTGGCTTTGTCAGCTAATCCTTCTACTTCTTCGTGATCAAATGCTCTGTTTTTTATTTTGTTGTCTCCTATTTGAAACGATGTGACGAGGATCATAATTAATTTTAGCAGCTTTGCAAAAATTCATATCTTGTGGTAAACCTTCAATAAGAGAAATGTCTGCCTTGTTTTTAATAATCAATGGACCGATTTTCATGGGATACTTGATTTTAGAGGCTTTCCTAAAACTTAAGAAATTCTCATTTTCCACTATTATCTTCTCCCTGAAGAATTCTAAGGCACACATTCTTGATGTTAAGAAAGCAGGTAAAATGTAGGGTTTATGAACAAATCCATATACCCTAATGATAGTATGATCTTCAAACAAAAACCAATCACCCACTCTTTGATCTACACTGAACTGTAAAAATTCCTGCATCTCAGGAAAAACTCTAGGTGCCTGCTTCTGAAACATTAGTATGTATATCTTCGACCTATTTCAGTCCATTATAACACACTCTGTCGAAAAATAATTTGACGCACACTAGGTTATGAAATCTTGGCAATTTCGAATTTTTTCCGGGCAGAAATAGTGAAACAGTGACCTTTGCACCCTATGCAAATCAATTCCTTGCTCATATAGAACCTTTAACTTATGCTTTACCTCTCGTATTGGACCGAATGACAACACTGGGTTGAAAATATCCCCATCCCTTTCCTCAAAAATCTCTTCCAATCGACTAAATTATCTGACCTGCTCTTCTACCCCTTCTTTTTTCCATTTAAAAGAAGCAAAACAGTTAAAAAAGAATGTTCGTGACCTACCTGGAAAACGACGGTCGAATAACGTATTTTACTCTTGACTTCCTACTGTCGTAGACACATTCTTCTTCTAGGTATCGGGTAATGGAATGATTTCTTTCTCATGACCTATCTTTTCTTTATAATATTCCATAATAATCAACAATAAATCATGGATGTCAATCTTGTCATGTGAGTTTATGTCAACCCTCGATCTTGTCACCTTTTATCACCTAAGCAGTTTCAGGATCATTCACGGTGGTTTCCCATAACCACCTTTCAACCCGCAGAATGTGCCAATGCTTGACACGTGGTGAGCAGTTTACTTTCCGCTACCGTTCACCCACCTCTTTGTCCGCCCTACTTCCCGTTTCGGAATGGTTTACAAACCGTCGATCCAAAAACACTTTAACTCTTGATCGTGGATTTGTTTCGGAGATTAGGGGCCTTCCATAACATCGTTTCCTCTTTTCCTTTTGTCGATCTCCTCCATTGATCTTCATGCGAACGACTCACCACCTTTAATTTATATTCACTTCTAACATTTCCCATTTTGGAGGTTCGCTATCTCGTTTAACCAATCCAACACCTTAGCGCTCCTCCAACCAATTTAGTAATCCTCCATCGCTCTGCTCTTCAAATTTAGTGTTCCAGCTAAATTTTTAGTGCTAAGCCATTTTATCGATGGATTCTACTATATTTAGGAATTTTTTACTAGTTTCTTTCATCACAATTTTTTTGTTTTTTCTATAAAAATTTCTCCCACTCAAAAATGTATCATGTGCTAACAACTGGTTCCAACTGGGGATGCTATCCTCCCTGAGAGGTAGCAAAGAACCCATAGACCACGTGCCTGGTCATTGGTTTGTGCCAATCTTCAACTAGAATTTTTTATGTATTCTATAATCTGCAAGTTATCCCACTCGAACCAAACTGATAATCAAATTGAGATAAAATCATACTTTCTGAATATAACTGTACAATGCTCTGTCCACTAAGTTTATCTGCAAACTTCTATGACAATACTATCATATATACAAATTATGTACAACAATTTATTTTCCTTCTTTTTGAGTTAGGAAAGATAGTGTTTCAAATACCTCCCATTTACTGGACCACCCTCCAATAAACTCTCCATTATGTTCTTGTAAAATGAAAGAATTTTCTCCTTGGTGAGAAAAAATTATGTATGGGCCTTTCCATAAATGCTCAAACTTTCCATGTTTATCCTCATTTTTGGAATCCCATTTTAGAACCAAATCATCAATTTGAAAATCTCTTTCTTTAATTTTTCTGTCAAAAGTCTTTTTCATTTTCCCTTGATGGATTTGGGTTCTATCATAAGCTTTCTCTCTTATTTCATGCAATTCAATCATCTGATTTATCCTTCGTTGCATATGATTGGGTTCCTCTACAACTTCTTACAATAATTTCATGACTGAAAAACCTAGAGAGACAAGAAATACCACTTCTGTACCATAAACCAACTGGAATGGTGATGTACCAATTTCCCTCTTTGTACTAATTATGTCTACCCACAAAGCATATTTTAGTTTGGTATCCCAAGCTCTTTTATTTTCTTCCAATAGTTTTTTTATGATCCTTACCAAACACTTGTTTGAAGATTCTGCCAACCCATTTCCTTGAGGATAATAAGCAGTCAAATTATTCAAATGGATATGGTATTTGTGACAAAAACTAATCATCTTCTTTGATTTGAATGCCTGTGCATTGTCTGTGACTATTCTTCTAGGACAACCCAAATCTTGACAAAAAAATTTCTTATAGAAAATTCATGATAACTGTTTTTGTGGCATTTCTTGTTGGGATAGCTTCAATCCATTTAGTGAAATAATCTATTGCAGTCACAATCCACTTATGTTGTCCTCAAGAATTCAGATTAATTTCCCCATTGAAATATAATACCCATTTTTGGAATGGTGCGTCCACCAAGATTAGTTTTTAAGTGTAAGGGAAAAAGTTCTCTCTTTCCATCAAATATTTGGCATTCATGACACTTTGAAATTTTCTTATATACATCTAAATAGATAGTGGGCCAATAGAATCCTGCTCTGAGAATCTTATTCACCGTATCTTTTCATGAAGGATGGCCTCCACAAACTCCTTTGTGAAATTCATCCATGACATGTTGTGCTTCATCTTCTAGCAAACAATTCAATAAAATACCTCTTGGGTCTTTCCAATACAAATATTCATTCATTATGCAAAATTTAGCTGCTTTCAATTTTACTGACCTTGCTCTAGTTTTCTCCAAATCAGGGGGTGCTTGTAAATTGTGCAAGAAATATATAATATCAATGTACCAAGGAGAGATGGAAAAATATTTCACTACTGGCATCTCTGGAATTGTTTCAGCTGAGAGAACGAACATAAAATTTTATATCCAAAGAGTCACAATTAGTCTCTGTCATCAACTTTGCCAAACCTTGTCCTTTGATCAATTTTATAGGGCTTAATATCCAAGTCATATTCTAATAAAATTGCAATACACTTAGCTCTTTTCCCCTTCTGGATCTGGCTGGGTGAGAATGTATTTAATAGCTACACATGGTACATATGCAATGGTATGAGAATGCAATATATAAACTCTAAAATCTTTCAAGGACTTTATGTTGAGATATTGTAACTTCAAAAGAATATTATAATTGTACTTTATTATTCCGGAGATGTTTCATTCCTCTGTGAAGATCTTATTGTATATCCGGAGATGTTTATTCCTCCGTCGGAATGTGGTAACTTGGGTTATTAGACTTCCCTAGTGGGGGTCGGCCTTGTATGTGTTATGTGGGTCAAAGGGTTATTAAACCACCCTAGGGGGGTTGGCCCAGTCAGTTGTAGTGTGGTATTTAACCCAATGGTTAAATACGAGCGTACATGATTTGTGTAAAAGACAAGTCGGAGTAGTGTATAAATAGAGGAGGTGTATTCCTCATTTTACACACACTCACTCACTTGAGAGTAGCGCACTTGTGGAGGAGAGGTCTTCTATGGTGGAGGAGGAGATCATGTATTTGGTTTGTATCTTTTTATATTGATGGTCATCTATATTGA